>JACXGM010015301.1:11125-21522 GCA_016801145.1 Umbra pygmaea | reverse complement strand
ACTGCATACTGTAACCCCTTTTGCCTCGATCTTGAGGATATCGCAGAGTTAATGCTCCAAAAAAGGTAACTGACACGCACGGTATACCTTTTCCGTTATGGCAATCTGTTGCACTGGTCGGGTGTTTGACCATTTGTTTGTCGGGCGTAGCAACAATAACTAAGGGGGGCGGGGCTCGGCGAAAGGCTAATTGACAGCAACAATAACAATGTGTTTGTTTCAGAATAAATGCTTACGAACACAGGACTCACATGGATAAATTCTCTATGAACCACAATGCAGCTGCTGACTACATGTGTCTTGGACCTAAACTGCTTTTCTAGTCTATAACACGTACTCCTGATCTTGCGGGTTGGGGCCAGTTATTACTATTGTTGAAACAGTAACCAGGGGCTTTTGCTATCAGCAGTACAGCTGTAGGTAAACTCTGATTTACCTAAACTCTGAACACAGACAGCAATGAAATTAAATAGAGGCTCTGTTAATCCATTCCCAGTGGAGCAAATGGCTGTGCTGATCTTAATGCATTATTGAGAGGGGATTGGCTGTGCCATCACACACAGGCCACACCTCTAATTCAATATTTAACACAGAGAGACACGAGGACACTTTGACCTATTATGAGCAGTCTTCCATAACATGGAGTGCTTGTCAATGAGGTGGAGCAAGAAATGAGTAAGGCATATGCAAATTATGCTCCTGTTTTCTAACTCTGCAAAACTACAGATGAGCAGGTCATGACCAGGGACATGAAACATAGCCTGTTCCCTAAACCCAGCTCAGGGCTCCCATCAAACCCTTTCAATGACAATGACAGGCAGCAAAAATCAGTAAGACGACATTCCCTTTCTATTGAAGACATATTTGGCACGCATTCAATGTATAATATTAAACACACAGTACTAAACAGCGACCCATTGATTCTATTCAGTGTCCCTCTCCATGCACGTCCCATTCCATCTCAAGCAGAACAGACTTTTATTTATTTCAAACGGATGACTCATCCTTTTACTGTCTCTGCGTTCCAAAGTGTTTCAGACTCCATGAATAGGGCCCTGGTTAAAGTAGTGCGCTTATAACGGGGATAGAGTTTAATTTGGGATACACACTGTGACTGGATGGATCAGAGCAGGCTGCTTCCTTATCTCTTCCTCCCTGTTGTACGCCCCACAGCTTAGCCGCTAGCCGTCGTCGCCACCATCCCACCACCCCGCCACCCAATCAGCTTAGAGATGAATGCCGAGCCAATTATGCACACCTGACTAAGACAGACAGCGGAAATAACAGGGACAGTTGAATTAGAGGAGTGTGGCTTCATTTACAGGCCCTGGAAGAAACAAGGGGGAGAAGAGGTGAGGAAGAGGAGGAGACAGACGGTGGCTTTGATTAAGAATAACCAACACGCCCTGGAAGGAGAGGATACAGAAAAAGAAAAGTTACAGGATCTAAAAAAAGGATGTTTCATGGCTCTTTTTGAATTAATGACAGTAATGAACAGGCATTGTCCAGGTTTTATTGTCGGTGTGTTAAAGATGGGCTCTGCCGTTTCTGTATGAATTCAGGCAGCAGATGTGTAGGTGGTGCTCCGAGCCAAAACGAGACCCAATTTTACAAACTAGAGAGCAACCTGGTGATACACAACATGCAAAAATGCATGTCCAAATACTAATGACATCTAAAATCCAACACAATTCCAAAGGAGTTTTGGAGAAACTGCAATGTGATTGCTAGCTAGCTACCTAGAAAGTTCTACACTTAACCATGACATATTCTGGCTTCACACAACATTGATTCTCGTTAATGCTGGCTCATACTGGAGTGATCACAAGCTCTGTTCAAACTGCACTGACAGCCTGGCCCCTCCTAGGCAGTAAGCATTGGTCATCTTGTTCGTACCAAATTCACGGAAAACAAAGTAACAAACAGCATATTTATTTAACCTTATTTTCATGAGCTAGGTATGATTATAACATACATATGTGTATGTGCTATTTTAACAATTTCCAAACTATTTGTTTTTTAACTCCTAGGCTTGAAGCAGCAAGCTACTAGGAAACTGTCCCCATCGGCAGTGCACAAAATATATTTTTTAATGAGGCCTTGTAGATCTAATGAGTGTAGATTCAACAAAAGCTTATTTCTCACTTCAAATGTGTTAAGAAACAGATTTTGGGAACTGCTTCAATGAAATAGGTACTTACTTGTCTGTTGATACAGAAATGGTTAGGGAAGATGTGAAACTGAGTTGAAATCCTATTAATGCCCATTGCCCGTATATTGTCAATGGGGCGCGCGGTGCACTCTGGGAAGAATTCCACAAGAAGTGCACTTGTTCAAGGAGTGAATGGGAGTTAATAGGGTGCTAGGGAAAAAAAATTTAATCTTGAATTATGTAAATATTAAGCTTCAAATTACACACATTTTACTCAATTTCAGGTGACAAACCTGTTCGCTATAATAAAATATCTAATTGGCATCATGTCAATAAATATTTTATAAGAAAAAAAGTTTACTAAGCATATACCATTGCTTTTTATGTTTTAAACAGTTATTTTGAAGACCTAATTACTATTCCTTTTACAAAACAACCATTCATCCGTAAAGCCCTACAGATGCTAAAAATGTTTACATTGATATTAAGTGAATGTGGCGACGGTCATTGGTCATAATCACGATGCCATCTTGTTTGTTTTTGCCATTCCTCTAAACCCCACTAGATGGCTAAACCTTTTTTCAAATCATTTTTAATGGAAAAAGTAATCATTTAAAAACCGAAATAAAATAAAAACGTGTGGACCTATCAATTACAAATCAAAGAAACCAAGTAAGAATAATATTAAGAAAAAATGAAGAGCAAAATGTGTTTTTGTTACACAATCATATAATGATAAGACTCAGACAAATGTGAACTCTGCAATACATTTGTTGAACAGCAACAGCAACCAGCCACATCACTAACATCAGTGGCGGATTGGCTGTTGGGAGCCCAGGGATATTTCACGGTGGTCTGAGGGTCGTTTTGGCCTGACATACATTGTCAACTTGACCAGCATTAATATTGCAAGCAGGAATGAGTTGATGAAGAATCCATGCATCAGACGCGACTCTCACTCTCTTGCTGCACTGTCCTCTTTGCAAGGCACATGTCTCCATGACTGTCTATCTGCTTCTCTACCGATAACATTTTGTCACAGATGCAGTTAAATTCTGCAAAATAAGCAACGTGTTTGCCAGTAATAGAGAAATGATATAATTGCATCGATCTGTTAACTTAACCATGCACTTTTTTCAACCTGTCGTACTTTTCGAATTGTTACATAAAACGTTTCACTTCCTGTGCACGATGAGATTTTTCACGCCAAAAAGTGTTAATTAAATGATTTGCATAGCAGCAGGGTATGGTATAGAGGGCAATCTCCTATTGTTTGAACTCCTTCCCTGATCCAGGCTAATAGAATAACAATTTATTTACATTATAACTAATATTTTAACTGTCAGAAGTATGTAATATTTATGTTATTTCTTTCATCATCTTACCAGTAGGTAAGAAGTTTACATACACTTAATTAGTATTCGGTAGCATTGCCTTTACATAGTTTAACTTGGATCAAAAACTTTGGGTGAATTTTGACCCATTCCTCCTGACAGAACTGGTGTAACTGAGTCCGGTTTGTAGGCCTCCTCGCTTTTTCAGTTCTGCCCACAAATCTTCTATAGGATTGAGGTCAGATGTTTGTGATGGCTACTTCAATACCTTGACTTTGTTGTCCTAAAGCCATTTTGCCCCACATTTAAAAGTATGCTTGGAGTCATTGGCCATTTGGAAGACCCATTTGCAACGAATCTTTAACTTCCTGACTGACGTCTTGAGATGCTTCTTCAAAAGATTCACATAATTTTATTTCCACATGATTTATTTTGTGAAGTGCACCAGTCCTTTCTGCAGCAAAGCACCCCCACTTCGTGATGCTGCCACCCCCATGCTTAATGGTTGGGCTGGTGGCCTTTGTTTTTTAAGCTTCCCCCTTTTTTCTCCAAACAGTCATTATGGCCAAACAGTTAAATATTTGTTTCATCATACCAGAGGACATTTGGAAATTGCTCCCAAGGATGAATCAGACTTGTCAGATGAAGGTGGTACATTAAGGTCTGATTTCCTTTGATTTACCCATGATGTCAAGCATAGAGGCACTGAGGTTTAAAGGTAGGCCTAGATATATATCCACAGGTGCACCTCCAATTTACTCAAATTATGTCAATTAGTCCATCAGAAGCTTCTAAAGCCATGGCATAATTTTCTGGAATTTTCCAAACTGTTTAACTTAGCTGGTCAACTTAGTCTATGTAACTTCTGACCCACTGGAATTGTAATATAGTGAATCATTGTAATGAAGTTTCATGACGAAGCTGAAGAATAATACTGAGGTGAAAACAAGCGCAGAGTTGGAATGAATACTTTAACTTCTAGTTAGAACAATAAGCAGAAGTGAAAATGGCAGCATAATACAAACACAGGCATAGATAAACAATGGCTTATATACAAAACTTCACAAGCTTAATCAGTCCAACAAGGCTCTCCTGTGCCTAAAGATAATTTGAGATAGATGATAGATAAACAGAAATTGAGGATTCTCAGAATGACCACGGTGTGGCGCCCATGTCAGGAGTGCAGGCAGGCCATGCTAACACCTGCACTCTGCGTACGCAACCATGTGCTTGTAATCCGAACAGAATGTGGTTTGGCGTTGTTCTTCTGGAAAATGCAGGGACATCCCTGGAAAAGATAACATTTGGATGGCAGCCATATTGAAAAGGATGGGTAAATTGCTGGGTTGCAAAGAGATGGCACAAGATATGCCTAGAGCTACAACATCATTTGGTATATATCTTTCTGCATTATTGGTGCCCTCACAGCTGTGTAAGTTACTGCTTCGGCTTTGCATTGTAAAGACTTAACTTGCATCTGTGGATGCAGTGGTGAATGGTGTTGACTGGCAAATGTTTCCCAAAGTATTCCCAACATGGCATGGGTAACTTGCACATCTGTGAGGGCACCATTATTGCAGAAAGGTATGCATTTTGGAACAACATTTGCAGTCATCCAGATGTATTTTCCAGGGACGTACCTGGATTTCCCAGCAGGACGACGACAAACCACATTCTGCCCAGATTACAAGTGCATGGTTGCATAAGCAGAGAGTGGGGGTGCTAGCATGGCCTGCCTGCAGTCCTGACCTGTCTCCGATTTTCTATTCATTAAGAAGTGCAAAACAGTATGTATGCATTTGGATGGGAAATCTGAAAATAAATAGGCCACTCACCTGTTTCCAATGTAGGCTGCAAACGATGCAGTGTGAGTGTGCAGGTATGTGTGTGTGTGAGTGTGTGTGTGTGTGTGTGTGTGTGTGTGTGTGTGTGTGTGTGTGTGTGTGTGTGTGTGTGTGTGTGTGTGTGTGTGTGTGTGTGTGTGTGTGTGTGTGTGTGTGTGTGTGTGTGTGTGTGTGTGTGTTCACTGTATGAAAAGAGTCAATGTGAGTGTGTGTGTTGAGTGTCAAGACCTACTCTATGAGTGTAATGTTATCTGAACAATAAAGACCTTACAGTATTTTCAGAACATTCTAGCATATTTGAAAGCTCATTGTTCTTTTTGCTCATAAAGGCAATTATTTTGTTTCATCTGACATACAGTAATACAAGGTAGTTTGGGTGCAGTAATAACAGTGAAGTGTGTCTTGTTTATGTGTAAAATCTTGTCAAATACTGTCTGGTAAAGGTAGATTTATAGATAGATACTTTTTGTTTTTACCAAAAGAGTATGCCTGTAACACAATGCACCACATTTCACAAGGAGTAATACAATATCAAGCAAGGATTTACAGCCACCTTTTTTTGTGTGTATTATATATTATTCTATTGATAGAACGACAGAAAGCATCAGGTAGGGAGACTGAGAGGTTTGTACAGACAGGGGTGTGAACCTATATTGCTGGAGGGCTCACGTGGTACAGAGTCGGGAGCTTCGACCGCTACACCAAAATTAGCAAAGAAAGAGTTTGACAGCCCATGTTTTCACAAATTGCATTTAATTTACCTTTGCATTCTCACATATGCAAATAATTACACCAGTGAGCTAGCTGCCCTTTCTGTGTGGAATACAGTAGCTCGTTAAATCTGTTTAGAACACTGGTAGCAATAGTCCTCTGTTTTTCTACTATAAGAAAAATAGGTGCATTTCAGCCATTGTTAAATACACAAATCCTATTAAATATATATATATATAAAACTGCTGGTAGTTCAATAACTTGGCTTAGTATTTCTTTTATATGGCTTTGTTGACACATGCATACCTCTTCAAAGGCACTTCTACAACTACAGTATAATTTCAGAGAGGATTAGATTATTTTTATTTTTCTCCCCTTTCTCCTACTTGACTCTTCTACTGCATGGCGTTTATCAAAACAACAGCAATTTACTCAACAGCAGTTTATTAAAGCCTAACAACCACACAGCAAACCCCATCCAACCTATTCTGTTTACTGACATTTCAGGGGATGAATTTAGGTTTGCCACAGGGGAATGGGATGAGGGGGAAGGGCTCCTCGGGCAATACATGTTAATAAAAGGATAAATTGGGGCAGACATCATGCCCTCCGACCTCGATGGCCCTCAGGTATAGACTCCAGCTAGCTCCACTAAATGGATGGATAAACTGGCCAGGATCAGTTGGTCCATCTGCACCATAATAAACGTGACATTTATCTTTTTGATGAGGGTGCCTAGATGTGCAGAGACAAACGCCGCCACGTCCCACTGCTGCTGCAATGGGCCTCTTTACATGGAAATGCATTGTAATTACCATACTGAATGGAAGTGATATTTGCTCAGGGATAAGCAAATGGCATGGGATTTGATGCAGCCTGCTTTCAGAGTCGCTGTGGCAAGAAAAAAAAAGATAATGTTAGCAAGGCAAGGATGAGGAAGAGGGGGGAGAGGGAGGAAACAGTGGACCAATCCCATTTCTCACTCTTAGCCCTAATCGTTATTTTTGAGTCATCCTCGGTGGGGATGATGCCCTCAAAAAGATAGCTATGAGGGAAAGTGGTGAAATAGGAATTGGGACGGCACTCTTGACTCGCACACGTCGTAGGATACCGACAACTTAACAAAACATTAAACCGACGAGTACAGTTTTTCCAAAGATTAATAATATGTGCTGAATTAGTATGTAATGCTTGCAGAAATATTTTTTTTGTCAATTTTTTTAAGGATGTATTTAAAAGAAAGTATTTAGCCATACTGAATTCATTTGAAATCATTTTGCCCTCATTTGAATGTAACACAACTGTTTTTATTGCAATTTAAGGATACCTTTACATATTTCCTCAAAATATAGTGATTTATACTTTCCTTGATTACTTCTCTGCTTCCTATATAGTATAGTATACACCCCAATTCCGAAAAAGTCGGTACAGTATGGAAAATGTAAAAAACAAACAAAAAGAGTCATTTGAAAATTCAATTCACTCTGTACTATATTTAAAACACATTATGTGATGTTTTACTTTGTGAATTTAATATATATTTTTTTAAATATAAACAAATCTGAAATGCAACACACGCCAAAGAATTTGGGACAGTGGACTGTTTATCACTGTGTAACATCACCTTTTCTTTTAATAAGACTTATTACGCGTTTGTAGGGGTCTGGAATGTTGCGTTAATAAATTGTTGTTTTTATTCAATTCACAATTTTGTATGTGGGCCAGGTGAGAGAGGCGGGAATAGTCATTTCAGTGTCTGAGCAGCTAGCAGCTATAAGTCCTCCAGCACAACCAGCAGCTGAATAGTCATTTCAGTGTCTGAGCAGCTAGCAGCTATAAGTCCTCCAGCACAACTAGCAGCTCCATAGACAGGTTCTGATCAACAACTGTCTTATGTCCAAAGGATAACAGATAGAGCTTCAGGCAACATTAGAAAAACAAAAACTACATTTTCAGAAATAATGATTGAACACAATGTGCAAGACATGGCTATAACAATCAATTTGTTCTGTAGAATTTTACAAAATGTAACTTAATTATATTTTACTGAAATAGTTGCAGTGGTTTTGGGCATTTTACTTTTCCAAAACCTTTTACTTTCATCAAAACCAGCATTCAACAAGTCCTACCTGTTGCAATTCACAAATACCTTATACTGCCAATCACAAGTGTTAAACACTGTACAAAATACAGCTCACACATGGCGCTTTTGATAATATGATTACCGGTACATTATGTCATTGATGGTGAGACAGTCAACTCCTTTTACAAATGGCAGTTTCAATGAGATTACTACACTAAACAAAATGGAGATGCTTAAAAAAACATGACTTTGGGGATCCGCTTGCAAAGTGGGCTAAGTCGCTGCCTTGCAGGAAGAGCTACGTCATGATAGTCAGTGGTTTGAGTCTGACTATGGCTTCTCCAAATCTGCCCGAAACCTCCAGCACGAGGCAACGCAAATTGGCATAGCGTTGCCTGGGATTTGGGATAGATATACGGACTATCTACCATGCCACATTGCTCTACAGCAACTCAATCATGGAAGTATAGTTGTTGAGTGTAATCATTCCACAAATGTTCTGACTGAAGGCTTCCGTGTTGGATGATCAGTGGGAAAAGAAATGGTTGGCTCGGCGACATGTGGTTGGGTGAAGCATGTGAGCGCCCTTCACCACCATCCCGCATCTATCCAGAGAGTTGCAGAGCTGCCCACAAGGCAGTGTTAGTGGGAAAATTGGACGAGACAATTGGGAGGGGAGAAAAGTTGGGGAAAATCTCAAAAATGAAAATATTCTAACTCAAAATCACTACTAATAAGTAACCACTTTCTGTTTTTCCTTATATTCCAGAATACAGGAAATGCTACTATACAAATGATCAGTAAACAAGGTAGATGAACATTATAAGGTCCATAACAACAACGATGCCACTAAAGAAGCAATATGATAATCCATGAACAGCTAATCTCTATCACCAGATCATGTCCATAAAATGAAATTGAATTGTGGAGAGTAGGGGGCATATGGGTTCTTTTGTGATGTTCAAAATCCTGCCATGGAATCCCTCTAACCCTAACCCAAATGGACTACATTCTTAGTAGCATTAAAAGGCTAAACCTCATCCATCTTAAGGATTAGGGCAATATGTAGAATCAGATTGAATAATCAGTCGCCAGGCAGCCATACACAATGTCACCGGCTGGAGCTAACAGATTGGTCCAATGATTAGGATTGATGGACTTTTCCAATACTATTTGTGTGCCAAATGGGCACACTGCAGAGGAAATGACATAATGGATTTCTGCACTGCTTCACCTGGGTTTAGGTTGGTTTAACAATATCTTCGTAGTTCCTCCCTGCGGATTAATTTGCATGACTAGATATGCAAACCGGGGTACTGTAAGCATATCCTCAGGTTTACTTTGCATTGCTGCACACACACTCAATAGGATAAGCCCAGGAAATACAAAATGGACTATATTTGATGAGCTGATTTGTGTGTCAAAAATTAGATCTCCTAATCAAGGCTCAACAGGATTGATGACACAAATATATATACACTCATACAGTATATCAACAGTATGTATGATACACAGCTCTGGAAAAAATTAAGAGACCACTGAGATTTTTTCTTCTCAGCAAATCAAGCAGAGACAAACGTGCGGGGTTATGAGAGAAATCAAACAGTGTTTAATACGAATAACTACTGATTAGATGACTGATACATTGATGCACAGTAATTCACTAGACAACCAACCTTAAAGTTAAAAGTGTAAAATGGGTGGGATGCGAACCGCATCTTCAAACTTAATATAAATCTATCGCTTATGTCTAACAATGACACCAAGTAGTTCTGAAAATCTGATTGCACAACAGTCCATACTGTATGTACCTCAAACATGGTGATATATTTTATTACTAACAGGTGTTACACTAATGCATAGTTTGCCCATAACTACGAATAACATGTGAACATGTTATATCTCTCGAGACTTCTGAAAAAGCATGACCAACTCTTCTCCCTGTCCAGTCTATTATGGTAAGTTTTACACAACACGTTGTATAAACATTTGTGCTGTTTAAAAATCTTGTGTGATTAAGTGCATGAAAATAATAATAGGTCTAATAATAGGTCAAATAAACTCTTTATATTTAAAACAAAAGGGAGCAATCAATAAAGATTACTGATAGGTCCTTGACAATACTGTTTCCCCTGCTCACCTCTCTCTCTCTCTCTCTCTCTCTCTTTCTCTCTCTCTCTCTCTCTCTCTCTCTCTCTCTCTCTCTCTCTCTCTCTCTCTCTCTCTCTCTCTCTCTCTCTCTCTCTCTCTCTCTCTCTCTCTCTCTCTCTCTC
>JACXGM010015301.1:0-11025 GCA_016801145.1 Umbra pygmaea | reverse complement strand
CCAGCCGGGCTTCCCGCATGCGCGATACATTTTCAGTCTGGTCGGGGAGGGGTTAACATCTCCTGCTCTGACTGGGTGCAGCTGGGTGGAACTGTTATGTGTACTTTAGCTGAATAATTTGATATTGTAACAGTTCTCCCCCTCCCCTGAGGGAATAATGGTCAGCTCTCCATTCACCCGGACACATCGTTATGCACAACTCCATTCACCTGTTCCTGTCTCCAAGATCGCACCTCCATTCATCCCAGCTGTTACCTATTGTATGTAGTTAGTGTTGTATTAAGGCTTGGTGTTTTTTGTAGTCACTGTCATTCATCTTTTATTTCATTCTGTGTATGTTCCATGTTAAAGTATTATTATTATTACAGTTTTTGCCCCTCGCAGTATTATTTTATGAACTGTGTTTTGTCAAGTTCTTGTACCGTTTATGTATACAGCCAGGCGCCATCTTCGGAAAACAGACTCGACCAGTCAAACTACGAACGCTGTGCTACGTGAGCTGAACTGTAAGCAAATTGTGTTTGATTTTCGTTTGCATCGCCAGCTGTAAGTCTTGCTCATTGATCTGCATGAATGACTGCAAAACCTCTTGCCATTGGAGATTCCAAGTCACAGTTCAGCTCACGTAGCACAGCGTTTGTGGTTCGACTGGTCGAGTCTGTTTTCTGAAGATGGCGCCTGGCTGTATACGCAAACGGTACTGTCTTTTGAACTATTTTTTAATACACTGTCTGTACACTGTACGCAATGCTTCGGCTTGCATGTAGGGACTCTCATTATGCTACCGTGGAAGTGTGCTGCTATTTTGAGCCTTATTAGTGATATAAAACAGCGATTTATTTTTAATTTATCCATGCTCTCATAACTAGCGTTATAAGGTAATTATCAGTTTGCACTAAAACTGGGCACATTCAGTAAGCATGAAAACATATTCCAGAGAACGGTCTACTCGGTACCAATATGTTATTAACCCTTAGGTTCATTTTCTGCCGGAGTTATCCTTCAATACAAGAAAGAGTAAGAGACGAACATGCTTGATGGCGACAGGAGAAAATAGAGAAAATTAACAGATTTAAAGTTAACAGAGTGATATAAGTGAATGTATTAACAAGCTAAAGAACCAATACAGAAGACAGAATAAAGAGAAGCAACCGGGAATGTGGAAAAATTCTGTTTTCCACCTCTATTTGTTTTGGTCAGGTCTTATGGACAGAGTGAGAACTACTTAAAAGATCCCTTTCTATTGATGGCGAGCCTCCCAGTGTGACCTTGAAGAGACGCAGACCAACTCATCAAACACTCCGCCTGGTGGTAGGACATTACCAGTCGCCTGAGCTGAAACACAATTCATCCAAGAGTGTCAACCTTCCTTTTAAACAAGTAAACTGTCCCTGAACTGGTAACAAACATTTTTACAACTATGTTAACTATTGACAGTGAACTGACTAATTCAAAACATGATCACAAACGGACTTTACCAACTACAAAAAGAAAAAAAATATATATGTATTTTAAAGGGCCCAAATTTTTTTCATACATTTTATGCAATTGTGTTTCAACTGTTACCTGCTAAGTAATGTAAGTAAAAGTTACTGGTTACGACTTACCTGGCCTGATATTGCCTTTTATGGCTACAGTTTATGTCACTTTGCACCTTCTGAACCTCCCACAGTGTTAGCTCACTTTTAGAGAGTAGCATGGTTACATTATTGGTTACATTATTGTGTGATAATTGCAACATAATTTCGAAATGTATTATGATTCAAGCAGTACCTACTAAAGCAAGATATAGCTCTCGGACGAAATCATGACCCGTTGTATTGTAAATGTTACTTGTTACGGTAAATTGCTAGTCAGTAGGCTATGGGCTTTATGCTACAGTCAATGTCACAGATGAAACTTGCAGGGCAGGGGCACAAAGTTTGCATTGAATTCTGAACCTTGTGGTATTTAGATGTAAGCTAAAACAGAAAAGTCAAAAATCTACTCTCAGTTGATCTAGGAAAATTGGCAGGCAAAGCATTGTATATTACATAAATCATTCTATGTTAAACATTATTAAATACTATATTAATTTGTTTTATTTACTCTGGAATTTTACTTTAACTGTTAATACTAAGAAAGCAAAAGGGGGTGATAAATTTGACACAAGTCTGCTCATTAGTGCATCACAACTAATCTCTGGAGCCCTAACACAATTTTTATTCTGATGTTAACTGCTGGGTTTATCCCATGGTTTGGAAAATTGCCCACATACTGCCTCTACTCGAGCACTGGGGTCACTAGTTACCTTGATTAGTATCGTCCAATTTCGAAATTCGCCTGCTAGCTAAAATGTTGGAGTAGTTGCACAGCTGCATGCTTTCTTAGCTGAAAATTGTATTTTGAATGAACAGGAACATGCTTCAGACAAGGGCACAGCACTATAACAGCTATTACATTGGTTGTTAATTATATTGCAAGCTAGAGAAATAGGTGAAAAAGCATACTTTGTAGCCCTTTTGTTGACCTGTCAAAGATGTTTGACACAGTTGATCATTATATTCTGTTAATGAAATGGACATCACTGGTTTGGCTAGAGACACTTGGTTTAAGAATTGTCTGAGTGATAGGACACGGGACATTGTAATGGATGGTGTTGAATGCAATTTTTGACATGCTGTATATGAATGTTTCAGTGTCACTGCTAAAACCCATTGATACAGTCTATCATGCAGCTCTGCGATTTATTACTGGTGCGGATTACGTGTTATGCACTGCAGTTGTCTATTATGCACTGAAGTTGTCTGGGATTCCCTGGTCTCCAGAAGAGCCAGACATTGGATGACATTTGTATACAAGGCCTTAATGCACAAATTACCATTTTATCTAAACTTAAAAAATTAACTGGAAAATCATCGGTTTCTTACACGCTCACAAGACTGGTTAGTATTGGACATACGTTGGGTACATTCAGAATTGGAGAAGACTGCATTTGTCTACCCTCATTTTTGGAACGCTTTGCAGAGAGACCAAACTCTTAATGCTTTGGTTCCTTTAGGTAACTTCAAATCTATGCTTCATGAGCTGTTGTCTGTCAATTGTAATTGTTACTGTTAATTATGTTTATTTTATTGTATTATGTTTTAATTCTCTACACAGGGCTAAGCTGGAAAAGAGAGCATTGGTCTCAGTCTGATGTCTTTGCATAAATAAAGGTTAAACAAAATAAATTGACCAATTTGACCCTAAAGAAGGGGGTCCCCCTGAGAGAGTGATCATCCATAAAGACTGGGGCCCCCTGAGAGAGTGATCTTCCAGAAAGACTGGGGCCCCCTGAGTGATGATCCCTCCGCTGTATGGCCATGTAACCTAATCAGCAATGCTGAGAACACAACAGCTGGAGGCACGATTTCCAACAATACTGAGTCAGCATACAAGGCGGAGGTTTGAGCCCTGGTGAGGCGAAGCCAGGTAACACACTCTCCCTCAATGTTGCGAACACTGCATGATAAGGAAAGTGAAATAGCACTTCTACAACTTCTGGGATCTGAAGAAACTTGGCATGTTACAATTTCTCTAGAGGAAACTCAGCCTGGATCTCGTCTGATACGCCAAGTCCCTGTCAGGGCATGATTCCTCACAGGCAGAAGGGCCACAAAGATCATGTTGACTGCTACTATCTAGCAGCCAGAGACAATAGAAATAGCTTAGGCATCAGGGGAGACTTAAAACTATATTCAAAGTGTTAGATAGCTGCCTAGCTGCCATGTAGTCTGATCTGCACATTGGATCCCTTTAAACACAAAACACACACTCTAGGTCATTCATGCACACTCACAGTTTTTAATATCAATCCTACATGTATATACTCTAAATCAGTGGTTCTCAAACCTCTCCTGGGGACCCCCAGCCATGCCATATATTAGATGTGTTACAGAGCTAGCACACCAGAATCTAGTTCAGGGTTACAACAAAACTGTGAGATGGCGAGGAGAGGTTTGAGAACCACTACTCTAAATGGACACACACCACTTAACCACATACATATACTGTATTTTCACCCACACTCACAATTTACAGTACATCGAGTAGCACTCTCTGGTTTTTCCATGAATCGCAAACACCGGTGCTGAACACTTATGCTGAAAACTGGTCACTTTCATGTATTCAAATTTTTTACTTGCCTTCATTTGTATTAAGGATTTGTAAATATGTTATGTTGGTCAACGTGTCATTTGTAGTCATATTGACTATAATGTTAGATGTTTACGTTTATCTTTCCTGTTGTGTAGAGTCATGTATATACTATACTTCATTTTTATTTTGAATATATGATATTCGTTTCCACACCTGCGTTTCAGTGCAAGTGACAAATAAAGTAAACGAGGAGATTACATTGTTCGAGAGTTGAGACCCAGCTCCTATATGTGTTTGCAGCCAATACAAAAATTTGATTAAGGAAGACATATCTGTTGTGCATCAGTAAATTATGTCCTCTCATCTCTGAAGGTTAAATACAAACTTTTCCTAGAAGCAATTGCTTCAGTGGAAAGTCTGGCACAGTTGAGTCATAATTGGAGCTTTGCGTCAGTACCCATAGCCCCATCAAATTACGGATGGAGGTCACACTTATTCTTCACATGATTGTATTAATTAGAGACATTTCCTAGAGCTTGTTAACCCTCCAAAGATACATGGTTCTCCCTTGAGAGCTGTTCCTTCGCCTATGCTAGCTAGCATATCCCAGATGTCCACATGCCAGACACGCATGCACCTACGTGAAGCGTTTGACGTTAAACAGTACATTACTGTCACCACAGTGAGCTGTCCCACAACTGAATGGCTAATAAGTTATTTGTGTATCCAGAGTCACAAAAACAACTTACAAAGCCTTAGCTTACTAATGAATAAACTCGGCCATCCCTTACATTTTTCATAATGGTTGGAGCTGTGTCCTAGAGACAAGTTGTTTTTTTATGCTTTTTCAATTATAACACCATATTTTCCAACAGATACCTTTTCAAAGATCTCACATTAAATAAATTGCCTTTCCTAGAAAAACAAATATTCTAATGAAAGCAGTCTGTCTCTTCTGTATATTCCAGTAACCTAGAGCATTCATAATATAACAACAAACATGTTCCATTTGTCCTCTGCTGTAGTCCCCCTTCAAGGATACCTACAGTGCAAGTAACATCTTGGATTTACAGCCATATTTACAGAAAGACTGTGTCATTGGTCATAATGGAGGAGGTTGCGAAGACTGCTTTGTTTTTTTGCCCTTGCCTGATGGTTTTGGCGATGCTTAATAGCTGGTAGCAAAGGACTATTTATGATTGTCAATAACCAGTAGATTACAACTGCAGCACTGCAGTCAGGTTGCCCTTTGACCCAAAAAGCATGCACATTTATAGCTGTAAATCTTTGACTTTTTCACCTCATCAGAAAAAATTGTTAAAGACATCAGTGGACACAGTCATTGTTGTTGTTTTTTTGCCTCAAGGTTAAATAACAGTGCAGTGTAGATATAATTGGTTGTTTCTGATGTGGTGGTGGTGAGCTAGCCGCTAATATTACTCAAAGCATTGACTCACAACCACCAAGGTGAAAGTTCTTTCGTTCTCTTCCTATGACAGTTAGCCCTAATTGAACCTCCTCATGTAACATTCTGCACAGATCATTGTTGAAGATAAAAATGTGCTCTTCATCAAATTACCTGCTTAAATAATGTAATGAACTGCTCCATGTCTCAGGAAATCATAAACGCACAGCTCTGAACAACTTTGGCATGTATTCTCTTACTTTCGGCAATTTAGAAGCCGCAACTTTGACTCTAATTTCCACCAACAAAATGCAAGTGCCGTAAGAGAAGAAAAAAAGGCCACTTTCACTTGTAACCATTCGACCAATATCATGGTTGGCTGGGTACGCACCCCACTGATCAGCAATTTCAGCAGATGCATGTTGTCTTCTCAAACATTCCCAATGGGGGTTCCAGTACATTTTTCCAGCCTGGGTGTGATGGGACAATGATAAGAAAGAGGAGAGTAATAATTACGCTTGTTTGTTACCCCAGACTTTGGGAAGACATTTTTACTGCAGCTCTCAGTATCCAGTCCTGCCTGTATTAGCCGTGTGGTCTGCATTCCAAATCACATCCTATACCACTACGTTTCAACAAGCCATGAAATAAGAAAGTGCATTATAGGGTGCTATTTGGGACCCATAGACAGTAAACCGTAGAGTCCAGGGAAGGAAGAGGCATTAGCTGGATCTTTGGAGAATGATAGCTTTCCCCCTTCCTTCTCACTGTGATGCACTGATTCAAAGCCATATCTGTTATGTACCTGTGTAAAAACAACACATAGTGTACACAAACACACTCTGTATAGACTAAAATACACTAAAACACATAGACAACACAACCCTCGTAAACCTCTTCCTACCCATCCTATCCTCCGCACACACTCTCTCAAGCACAACTACTAACCTAGCTGTGCAGATAAAAACTTTGTCCAAGCTTCGTTGAAACCCCACCCTCCCTTATCTCCTCTCGCCCCCAGCATAATCAAACCCAGCAGTGTCTCATCCTCTGAGATCAATGGAGCTATCTGGATGAGTCAGTCTTATTTGCAGCTTCATTAACTCTGGAGGCAGCCTCCGCTGTGTCTAATCCAGGCTCTGGTTCTGCCAGGGCCCCAGACTAAAACCAGTTGTATTAATGTTAACAAAATATTCCTCCATTGAACAGGGAGAGTGACAGAGCCGCTGCTAGGTGGACTGTGAAGGCTACAGTGTGTTAACGACAGCCCTGACACAGCTCCTAATAGAAAGGTTATAGGCCCATGGACTTTCACTCATGAGTATTACTATACATTTTGTCAGGGTTGTCTGTGAATGCATCTAATTAGATGTCTAAAAAATGCGTTAGAACATGTTCATCTCGAAGACGAGTTCGTTCAGCTACATATAGCAGGTCAACTGACTCGATTTCCTTCTCATACATTCCCGTAGTGTCACAGTGCATTTCCCTGTTGAAGCCTGGTGTTCATGGACTTCAATGGGGCTGCTTTGAACAGTTTTTCATCTGTGCTTCGAAACTAGATGGTCAAAAAAATTTGGGGTGCGGCCCAAATTAAAATCTACTTTATATATAGTGAATTAGCGCCAACCGGTCCTACTGTGGTCAGACATATGCTACAGTAGTGCACTATAGAGAAAAGGGTCTATTTTTTAACAAACACATTATATGACTTGTTGAAAGTAGGTGGGTGGTTTCTGAGTACCATCACTGACAAAAATGAGGGCACATTTGAAACTGCAGTCACCGGGGCTGAATCTTCTCTCTGGAACGCAAGTCAATAATCACAGTTTAAAATCCACAAAGAAATGGTTAATTGACCATAAACAACATTATTTACTGGCCATTTCATTCTCTGGGCTGGAATCTCCATGTGATTAGAAATTAAGAGGGCAGTCCATGCGCCCACAGACACGGATTTAAAATATCCGGTAAGGGTTTGAGCGGCTGTGTTCTGAATGATGTGATCTCATATAAAATGTATAGAAAACGACTCAGTGCTGCAAACGACGATTTCAAAATGTGCTGAAAAGAAATGCCAAGAGATTTTACATTCAATGATTTAGGAAAAAAACAAGTAAAATGTTAACATGTGTAATTTTGGATTATACCTTTGAATCATGAATGAAGTACAATATATTCCACATGTTGGAAAATTACAATAAACCTAGCTCATAACATGTGTTGTTTGCGCCCCAGCAGCTGTCTGGCATAGGCACATGCACAAGGTGTGGTTACTCTCCCACTGAAGCTTTAGCAAAGCAAAGGAAACAACTACTCCATGGTCTCTGATTGACTGACACCATTGAGTGAACTGCTTTGCTATGGACCTTAGTGATCACTCCCCAATAGTCTGTTTTAGAAACACAATATTAAAACCAAAACCAAACCCTGCCTCGTTACAAAAAGGAACTTTATAAATCTAGATAGCGAAGGGTTTCTCCATGATCTTTATTAATTTAATTTATCAAGGATCTGCAGTTTTTATCTATTTGTCTTTTTGTTGTGAACAAAAATGCCCCTATGAAGACTTGTAAACTTGTGGTTCACCACCAAACTCTCAGAGCTATTTCAGCTAAGTACTAAAGCCTGGCCTAAGGCCAGACACACTGGTCTTGCTGGTGACTGGCTGATATTTAAGCAACTCAGACACCATCTCTGTGTACCATCTCTGTAAAAAAGGCTAAATCAAGACATTATTTAAATACAACTTCTAGAAATCATGTTGATCAACTACATTTTGGAAAGCTATAAAATACCTAAAAACAAATTAGCCAGGCTTATCTGCCTAATATGGTTCAGTTTCATTCTAAACCTGTAACTGACTAAATTCAGGGACCGCAGTGACATCCACAGCTCTAAAAGAGTCCATGACTGCATTCATTAGAAAAAAAAACGATTATAGAAAAATGATCAGAACCATCAGTAATGCGTACAGTATCAACATATGCAGAAGCATGAATATTTTGTGCATCTGTTTGTGTCTGCTCACAGCCACATTTGAGAAACGAGAGAAAGAAACAAGAGCCACTGTAAATCGAGGGAAATAAAGAGAAGTAAAATATTGTCTTCTTTCTATTCTCTGCTGTGATCAGGCCAGCGGTACACTAACAGCTGGAGTCCTGCTCAGCCCAGGGAGGGAGACCATGCAAGGATGAGCCAGGGAAGGGCTGGCAGAATTTCAAATGGGGAAGAAATAAGCTTTGAAAGCATTCTGATGACTGAAGGCAGAGAGACGGCGCTCAGATTCAAAGTCTCAGGAGTCTTCTTTGTTTTAAAGGAAGGGAGCAGAAGTAGAGGTTAGCTAAAAATGCTGAACTATTTCAATGAGGATTCTTCCAAGCCTTTGTTTTTCTAAAACAGTCTACCATTTATAAAAAGCCATAGTAGAGCTACTGTTTGTTATTAATGCACCTTTTAATTGGACTAATTTATTTATTTCTGCCATATTGCCATCAGATATTTGACACAATGAGCCTTATACTTCCCCGCCAAATCTCGAATATTTTAAATGTTAATACCACTAACTTGTAAATCATTAAAAATGTGCCTATTTTCCCATTTAATCTCATTCCCCTTCCCACAGAAGTTATATTTTGTACTTTTCCATTATTCAAATTCCATTTGAGTATTCAATAATTTTCATAAGAACTTCTTATGAATAATAAATGTCATTTTTAAAGAGAAAAACACAAAGGAGACGGTGGAGCTGGATGCTAAGTCCTGGGGAAGCTAGACCAGTACATCCGGCTCCCAGGGGACCCAACAGATGTTTACATTTTCAGCGGCATCAAAGACACATCACAACACATGCCAATGATACCAGCGAGCTCGAGGAAGGAAGGCCTGGCTCGCTTGTCACAGAAACGTCTTCTCAGCTCTGCTGCTTGATCCGATAAATTCATTAATGAGCGAATGAGCTGATTTGAGAGAAGACAGAAGAAGCATTTCATTGGTGAAAATCTATTGACTTAACAAAATAGGTTTAGGGCTGATTGTGTCTGAGAGGGGTTTTTGAAATTAACTTTCGAAATGTGATAGTTTGGCAAGATTGTGAAAAGAATATATTCAAAAAATAAAATACATTAGTGCTTGTATTGTGTGTGCTTTTAGAAGTTTGAACTCATTTTTGTGAACATCTTGACACAACCCAGGAGACCATACTGTCTATACAGTACAGTGTTCCGGTATAATTGCATTGCCACAGAACAATGAACCACACATCTCTTGGTTTATAAGCTCTTGGTTCTGAGTGGCTATGATAACACACAAACATTTCTCTGCGTTAAAAAAAAATCTGCATATTGAGTTTCAATGTTGAAATTGCTTCCCGTCAAAACAAGGAACCCAGGATTAGGCAAGGGGCGTCTCTCCTCATTCTCCTTTTCTTCACACCTAGCCCCCCGTCTCCCCCTCTCACTCAACACCCCCCAATGCAAATGAGAATGATACCCATGAAATTAAAATGCAGTTCCCCTGAGATAGCCACACAGATTATGGCATTCTGCAGGAATTTTGAGATATATATGTCATGGTGAGTCAAATTAATTTCACGATAGACCGAGACCTGAAATGATGTCATACCTCCATGTCTGGCATATACATTGTGTGTCCATTAATTAGGTTTGCTGTGTTGGAGGGGTAATAAATCACAACTCCAGTCACTTCCTCTTGTAATGACGCCCCAGCAGCTCTGCATGTCGCATCAGTAAGTATTGCCACCTATTAGCCATCTTACAATGCTACAGCTCAAATGTAAATCACCGTTTACAACACATCCATGTATGAATAGGGCCTACCTACCACCACTTTGGGGACAGCACCATGACCTTCTATATATGCTTTCACTTGAAAACAGCTGATGTGTTATTCACCATCCAGACCTGCTGTCCTAGATGCCTCCACATCGGCCCAGTTGTCATGGTGCAATGATTTTTCATAAACTCCATGATGACCTCAGAGGATCAACAGTTTATGGGGGGAGGGATACCTGTTATTGACAGGATGATCCTGTACTGGCGACGCCTACTGGGGAGCTGACATCCTTGATTATCTTTTTTTACTTCCTGAGACACCTGGTGTTGTGGGTGCCTTCAATAGGGGGCAGTGAGGACCTTTTCAGCTGAACGTATTACCCTCTGCAGAGCCATGATGTCAGACACATTTGAGTTGCCATACCAGGCAGTAAAGCAGCCTGTCAGTTTACTCCCGATGGTGCTTTCGTAGAGCCCACTGAGACAGTACGAATGTCTTCAGCCTCCGGAGATTGTATCTCTCCTATCTCACCCTGGCCTCTCTGTTTGTGTTTACCTCTGTCACTCTCAGAGTTCAGAATCATCTGTTGGTTCTCCATGAGGCTGAGATCAGACCTGTTTGTCTCTCCATGAGGCTGAAAGGAGGCCCTGTCTGTCTTTCTGAAAGGCTTAGATGTATGCATATCTGTCTCTCCACGAGGCTGAGAG
>JACXGM010015300.1:0-21408 GCA_016801145.1 Umbra pygmaea | reverse complement strand
GTGTGTGTGTGTGTGTGTGTGTGTGTGTGTGTGTGTGTGTGTGTGTGTGTGTGTGTGTGTGTGTGTGTGTGTGTGTGTGTGTGTGTGTGTGTGTGTGTGTGTGTGTGTGTGTGTGTGTGTGTGTGTGCGTGCGTGCGTGCTTGCGTGGGTGCGTGTGTGTGTGTGGGAGAGACAGCAAGACCCTTTTGTCTCTTTATGGGTTCCTTCCCCCCAGAAACCAGATCAGAGGAGCATTTGCAGGAAAGTCATGATTCATCTGACAGGGAGAGTCCTTCACTGTATGAACCCCAGAACACACAGACAGACCAACAGACCGACAGACAGACAGACAGACAGACAGACAGACAGACAGACAGACTGACAGACGGACGGACGGAGAGAGAGAGAGAAAGAGAGAGAGAGAGAGAGAGAGAGAGAGAGAGAGAGAGAGAGAGAGAGAGAGAGAGAGAGAGAGATTGTGGAGGGGTGGGAGAGTGGGAGAGTGGGAAGTGGTAGAGCTGTCATAATGAGGATGTACAGTATAAACAGGATTTGATAAAAAATTGTCTTTCATAATGAGGATAATTTATCGTATAAACAAGATTTGCTTTCTTGGCCTGTCATAATGAGGACGTAAACAGGATTTGATAAAACTGGTCTTTCATAGTAAGGATTTACCATGTAAACAACATTTGATTTAACTGATCTGTCATAATGAGGATGTATGTTATAAACCGTTGGTCTTTCATAATGAGGATGTACAGTATAAACTGAATTTGATATAACTGGCCTGTCATAATGAGGATGAGGATATACAGTATAAACATGATTTAATTTGACTGATCTGTCATAATGAGGATGTATGTTATAAACCTTTGGTCTTTCATAATGAGGATGTACGGTATTAACAAGATTTGGTATAATTTTTCTGTCACAATTTACATTATCCTCTTATTTACCTGGATGTTTTGAAAGGGTATGTTAATGTGAATGTTTTTTTTTTCTTTTTTAAACTTTAAAATTAACAAATAAATGTTTAATATATTGCATGTATGTAAGATTTGCAAACACTGATGTGTAATCACTTGTTCAACATATTTGACCTCTCCATTTTAGCATTGACCTCCCCATGCGTTCATCCTCAGTAATATAACCTGGTATACCTGGTTCTGCAAAAACAACTTCCTGTTCTCATCCCCGTCCCCAGTTCACCCATTCCAGAACCTAAAAGGAGCATCACTCTTGCCCTTCATCTCTCTCATTCCAAAAATTGAAAGTCCCCCCTCCCGTTTCTTCACTATAGAGCCTCTAAAACCCTGACCTCTAACCTCCAGGTCATCAGCACCTAGACCCCCACTGTGGCATCAGGGATCAGACACCGCTCCTTCTTCCTTCAGTTCTCCAACACTTCTCATCCTCCTCTGTTCTTCTCTATTCTCCATCTCCTCCTCTCCTCGTCTCCTCCTCTCCACTCCTCCTCTTCTATATATAAGGGTTTTTGTCAGGGATTTGACTCTTGAATCCCTCAAATCAACAGAGAATAAATGCCTATTGTGCCCTAATCAGACTTCTTCCTCCTGGGTAATCCCTCAATTTGAACAGGAAGAAAATCCCAGGGAATGGAAAGGTTCTGGATCAGCCCCATATTATACACTCTCTTTTACATTGCAGACAAACACACACACACACACACACGGACAACAAGTCACTCATACAACCATACACACACACAGAAACACACACATGCAGGCAAACACACATATATTTATACACAAACACATATATATTTATACACAAACACACATACAGACACACTGAGAAGGGCACACTTCCCCAGTTCAAACTCTGTTAGTGTTTATCTTCATCCAACTCGTTCATTATTAATCTGTTTTTATTTAGCTTCTTTGCTGTCATGGTTAGCTTTGTCCTGACATGATGTCTTGTTGGCGTGCGTGTGTGTGAGGCGTGACTATCCCTGTTGACTGAGCGCACACCACTCACCCGCGTGATTGACTTGTCACTTGGAGAAACCCTCTAGTAAAGAAATACAGATGAACACGTCAGTCCATACATGCTTAGCTATTAGCTGTATCATACATATATATTCATGTAGATTATATTCCACATTCATGCATAAAATTTCCCTTCCAGGACAAGTATGAGTAACTGAATGTGACTATAATCTGTCAGATTATTTCCTTCTTATTATATCCTTTGATTCTTCTTTTCTTTTTCTTTTAGCAAAGCCTCTTCTGGGATTCTGCGGGATGCAGAAGGTCTGTTCCAGCACAGGGAGCAGCAGGGCCAGGGCTGGATCTTCCCACCTGGTCACCAGGGCTGCTGTAAAGGCTGGTCCAGGTGATACTCTTGCACCAGGTGTCATACAGAGCTGCTTCCACCCCAGTGAAGGACCTGGATCACACTGATGCTGGATGGAGCCAAGCAGGTCCAATCAATCAATCACATTTATTTTATGAAACCCTTTATGCATCAGTAGTTGTCACAAAAACAACCAGCCTAAAATCAAAGAGCAGCAACATTGAGAAATTGAAGCATAGTGGCTAAGAAAAACTCCCCAGTAATTTGCTTCCCAGGAAGAAACCTAGAGAGGATCCAGACTCAGTGGGGTGGCCATTCCTCTTCTGGCTGTGCCAGGTGAAAAGTTTAATGATGCACGTCCAATTAAGACCAAGGTGTTTATCAGTACACATTAAGGTCCTGTGAGTAGTCCTGGTGCATGATCCAAGAGTTCAGATCTTCATGTGGTCTGTGTCCAGTCTTTAGACAGATCCAGATCAGCTGCACCACCAGGTAGACAGGAACAAGGACAGCCAGGTGGGCTGTGGGCCAGGGGCTTTGGACAAGGTTGTAATCGAGCCAGGTAGTTCTGCGTTGTGGTCTAAGAACTCAGAATGTCTGAGGTAATGATCCCAGGATTCAATAAGACTCCAGAGAGATTAGATGGAGCATTCCATAAATCAACAGTACCTCAGGGTAGAATGCAGATTGATACTCGTCCTCCAGCCAAACAAATGAAGCCTGTACTATAGTAAACTAGGCCCCATCCTGAGGTGATGTAGAGGCATAATGGCTGCCAGCCCTAAGGCATGCATTATTTCAAAAATGTGATTTAAGGTTCAAGTTTAATCTGACAGGCAAGTTTAATAGAGAGTTACCAGTGTATCATATCACTTGCTGGCCAGCCCTTATACATGTGTTTTTTATTGAAAAAGTTGAATCTTAAATTTTGATCTGACTGGCAGGCTTAAATGGGAGTTACCATGCAAGCCGTTAGGCTGCCAGCTCTAACGCATATTATAACTTCATTTATAAAGACTGACGGGGGTCCATGTGGCATAGTGGTCTAAATTGCTTCATTGCACGACCGTCTACATCATGATAGTCACAGGTTTGAGCCTGACTATGGATTCTCTAACTTTTTCCGGGGCTCCTGCACAAGGCAGCGCAAATTGGCATAGCGCTGCCCGGGATTTGGGTTAGATAAATCTGATTGTCTATCCTGCCACGTCGCTCTCAAGCGACTCCTTATGTCCAGATCAGGCGCCTGTGTGTTAAATTGCGGAATTATTGATGGTGAATTGAATCATCCCGTACAAGATTCACAGTGCAATAAGAATTGGCTGAACCATTTGCGCGCCCTACGCCATCCCACAGATCTGTCCAAGGAGTTGTGGAGCTGTCGACAACACAGGATTAGAGGGAGTTGTGAAAAAATGGGGAAAAATCACAAAAAAAGGACTGTCAGGCAAGCTTAAGAGGGGTTACCATATAGGCCCAGTCTCATCTCACTTGTCTGACCGCCCTAATGCCTGTTTTAAAGAACTCAGACAACTCTCCGTTCTAGACACCACCAAAGTGATGAGTCTTTGGTAATTCCTTAAGAATGTTTACTGAGTGTGCACTTCTAAGGTATCGGTAAGTCATTCAACAGTAATGGGGCAGAGAAAGCCCTACCACCAGCTGTTTGTTTTAAAATTTTAAGTAAAATCAGGAGGCCTGAGTCACTACTCTGTAGAGGAGGGCTGGTGATCTAGTTCTGGTGGTCTAGATCTGGTGGTCTAGTTCTGAGGGTCTAGCGAGGGTCTAGGCCTGGGGTCTAGGTCTGGTGGTCTGTTCCTGCACTGGCAGATTATCTTGATGTAACTGGAGAGGCTAATATAGAGTGCCAATCTGGACAGGCAAATCAAGTCTAGAGTGATTTAGAGAGGCTAATCTGGACTATCTAATCTAGTTGCTAAAATGAGTCAGGGCTTTTAGGTTGAAAGACAGCTGCTTAGGCTCTTATATGATAGGGACTTTGGGCTCTGAGCAGAGCCAGTCAGCAACCAGTCAGCAACAAGGCTCCAACCAGGTTGCAACCAGGCAGCAATCAGGCAACAACCAGGCAGCAACCAGGCAGCTACTAGGCAGCAACCAGGCAACAACCAGGCAGCAAGCAGTCAGCAACCAGGCACCACCCAGTTAGCAACCAGGTACCAACCAGTCATCAACCAGTCTGCAACCAGGTACCAACCAGGCACCAACCAGTCAGCAACCAGGTACCAACCAGGCACCACACAGACACCAACCAGGCACCGACCAGGCAGCAACCAGTCACCAACCAGGCATCACCCAGGCACCACACAGGCACCAACCAGTCCGCAACCAGGCACCAACCAGGCACAAACCATTCAGAAACCAGGCACCAACCAGTTAACAACCAGGCACCAACCAGTCAGCAACCAGTCACCAACCAGTCCGCAACCAGGCACCAACCATTCAGAAACCAGGCACCAACCTGGCACCAACAAGTTAAAAACCAGGCACCAACCAGTCAACAACCAGGCACCAACCAGTCACCAACCAGTCACCAACCAGGCAGGCACCATTCAGCATACTAATACTAAAATGCATACTTAAAAGTGCTGTCTAAGTGTAACTTAAGTATAATAAATGTTTCTATAATAGGTCCAAATTAGATCATTTTAAAGAGACTTTAAATATATTTGTTTTCTACAGGGGAGCCCTAGCCCTGCTGTCTGTCTGACCCTCTTAGCATCACTGGGCTCCATTTCCTACTTTCTGCATTATAATGCTGTATACTAACACAACTACTGTAACTAACTAGTGGCAGCTTCACAGCATCCAGGCCACACATTTGAATGGAAACACGTTAAAATAAAAACAAAGAAGTATAAATAGTCTTATTAACTGGACAATGTGCAAGCAGAAAGTGATCTTTGACATTGCGCAGCAGAGGTTTGGGGATACTGTTGTAGGGGGAGGAAGTCAAGACAGACGAGTGGATTCAGTAAGGACGGAAACCCCCTGAGGCTCATTAAAGATCCTGGTACGGAGAGCGACTGCTCCCGGCTGCCTGGAGAAACCCCTGGGTCAGAAGAAGACTATTTGTTAAGGAAACAGACTGCTTCCAGCTGGTGAGGCACCATGCAGAACCTGGTTTCTTCAGACTATCTGTGCCTGGTCCAGGCCTCTTCTGGATTCCCTAGCCTCCTCAAAGTGATGGATCATGATTTACAGTGTCTGGATTTCTTGTTGTACTTATGTATATCTTACATTGAATATTGATGTGATGGTAATATTTTATGCCTTTACTAATTAATTTAATATAAATATGTATATAATGTGTGTGTATGTGATTCTCTTTTTCCTACCATATACAATTATTGCAAAGCATAATTATTGTGTAAGTTTTGTTAGAGGATGAAATTGCTATACAGTGCCAACTACTGCTAACAGCATTTTGTGGCTAATAAGAGTAATGACTTAACTAACTAGTGAACTAACTAGGTAACTATCTATTGAAAGAGATGAGCAAGCAAAAGCTGTACAGATTTTTACAATATCATGAATGACATTAGCAAATACCATTCTATTGCCATTTAAATTTTTTAGCTGCTTTTTGATGAAAATATGTTCAATGCATTTACAACATGCACTTGTCTGAGGAGTTTGTCTAGACCACATTAGATTGTCTGGACCACATTAGATTGTCTAGACCACATTAGATTGTCTAGACCACATTAGATTGTAGCATTGGCAAGGTTCACTTGTTTGTTATTTTGTTTTTCATGTATATTTATATCAAATACATTTACAATCATCTAATTTGGGACAGTAAAATGGGCCGCTAAATTACATAAAATGTCTTCCAATTGCTGTTTAATTGGTTGGAACATTGCAAATATTAGCAAAGTGTAATGGAGCAAAAAATATGTTTCTGACCCCTCCCACCCTGGAAATTGCCTATTCAGAACTCTTTCCTCTGGCAGAAGGTTTAGCAGTATCAAAACCAAGACTTTCCACCACAAGAACAGTTTCTTGCTTTCAGCAGTAGGCCTCATGAACACGCCCATGAACCCAAAATGACTCTAATATCTTTCTGAATCTGATCTGATATCAGAACCGGTGCTAGCTGAGGGTAAACACCCGTTCACCTGGCAACGCTATATTATGCCGGCAACACAAAGTCAGATTTTTCTTTTCAAAATAACAGCGCTCGTAATTCGTTACTTTAATCATTGTAAATTCATTGCATAGATAGGTAGTGGGTCCATGTTTATGTGTTGCTAAAATTTGTCTATTGGTGGATAAAACGACTCTAGTGAATGAGAGTACATTTTTCAAATGTATTTGTATTTTCACATGAGACACTGATAATATCTTCAATCAAATGCTGTGTACAACATATTTGTTACAACTTTTCATTAAAAACATGTTTTTTTACTTATTGTTTCTTTACACACAACACAATGCATTTGGTTACAATTCAATAGCTTTGTAATGACTTCACAATGGTTATTACAATGAATTAAAACAATTCCCTTTACATTTGAAAAAAAAATTGGAGTTTGTGTTGCCGGCATAATATAGTGTTGTCTGGTATGTAGATAACTGGAGGCAGATGCAGGTGAAATTAGGCGTTTTAATAGCAAAGCTATTCACAGTTTCCAAAAAACAATGTAGTAGTATATTTACCACTGAAATAACTACACATACAGACAAGACGAAACACAAGGATAAAATAAGGCAAAATGATGGCTGCTCTCCCAGGTCCTTAATTAGGTGTGGGGGTGTAGGTGTGCAGAATTGGCCAGGGTGTGTTGGATTGGACTTCCACTGGGTGAATGGGTGGAGCCTCAGACCGGTGATCAGTAGACAGGCATTGACGATAGCCGGGGTTCAGCATGTGGAGTCGTGACACATTGTAGAGTTATTATTATCATTATTGGTAAATACATTTTAGAGTTACTATTATCATAATTGGTAAATACATTGACAAAAGAGCACATTGCCTTAATACAACGCCTCCAACTATAATCGACGTGCAAATATCTTTGACCGAAACCAAAATGTTTTTACGGCTCTTGGATTGATCACAGTGTACACAAAAGCCAAACCAACTCAAGCGATTGCTAGAATTCTGCTAGAATTATACAAACCTCAACATTTTTTCGTCCTGCAACAGGATCAAGCCAAAACCTCCCCCCTGCCCTCCCACTCGTCTTCCAGACCCCCCTCCATCTCCCACTGCTCCGTAAGGCCAATCCTTCTCCCTGGACTCGGTTCCTAACCTAGATCAAATGTTGGGGTTTAAAAAGCTAAAGTTTGATGTGGATGAGCAACTGCCTATGAAACACTTTAATCCCTAATGCTGTAATGTATTTAATGTCACACCCTCTGATGGCGTAGCTGCCCCCTTTTAAGATTACCCAGGGGGCGGGGGGGCGGGGGACCGGGGGGGCTCCATGGCGGGAGGGGGGGTTCTGAGGAAAGATGGGTGGAGAGGGGGAGTGAATGCAAAAGAGATAAAAGAAGAGAGAGACAAAGAAAAAGAGCGAGAGAGAGAGAGAGAGGGAAAATGAAAGAGAGAAAATCTAATGCACAAAGCAACGTCTTCACAGAGAAAATAAACTATAAAAGGGAAGAATGCCACTTAACAATTTGGAATGCTTGTATTCAAATAGAAGGTTGGAGCTTTGGAGCTTTGGAGCCCAAGAGAATGCAATGATATCTGCTTTGTCACACAGCCATCTACCCAGCATTAAAAAAAGCACATCCCACCAAATCCCATTGTAGGGTTTGGTATCTGAGGCTGCGGCGCATCATATAGTGAGAGATGGATAAAGCGAGCGATGGAATAGCTTTGGGCAGCGCCCCAAATGGTAACCATTTCCCCACACTGTGCACTGATTTTTTTTGCCATTTAGGATACACCCTGGGGTCTACAGTACATCAGATCAGGATATATCTACGTCTTCGGCTTTGGAACTCCAAATGCATATCTAACGTTGGGATGTCCAGGAATCAACACACACGTCAAGTCCTGGATAACAGGCCTGTTGAAGGTGTCAGGTCCTCTACCAGGCCAAGTCTGAATTAAAATCAACCCCCCTCCACCAGAACCCTTTTAACATAGGCTTTTGGGGATTTTCTTTTACTTAGTTCATACAGTAGGATACAGGGGTGAAGACAGGCAAATGTGAGAACATAATGTGGGGTTACCCTGGGATTGAACCCCCGCCTCTGGCGTGGAACTGTGACTTGAGCCAAGGGTTTTACCACCAAAACTGCTGTTTCTCACTCCATTAGGATTTGTCTACTCCTTCTGTTAGTCAAAACTTTATGGTCTACAGTACATTCAATATTTTTCTTCCCTTTTCTCCTGTCATTATTTTTGTTTCCATGTTATTTTCTTTCAGTAGGATAGGCCAGTTCATCCTTGAAACAGACAGAATGAAAACATAAATAATTGTTTGGGGTTGAAATGGAAATGTGGTTTGGGTTAATGTTTGGTGAGCTGGTCAAAACCAGGGAAATGTCAGAAAACAGGTATCAAAGGGTCTGAAGATAATATGCACATCTTGAATATCATCGGTGTGTGTATTAGGTCTGATATCATTGATTATGGGTTGCTACTCTGCTACGGTCAATGCCAAGGCGTATCCACTGTAAAAGTTCAAAAGAGGAAAAAACTGCCATGTTTAGATGACTGAGTTTTATTTCAAATTGGGTGAAAAGTAAAGTTAGAAAGTGTGGTTGGTCGCCCATACATGCTTAGGAGGTACTCTCCCCTCCCTGATCCTCTTAAATTTGTCTTTAGCTTCCCTAAGCAATCTGACACACACACACTTGCACATACACACACACATATACACACACACACACAAGCATGTACACATGTACGTACTCACAGAAAACACACCCACATCCACCCTTTGGTTTACTGCTGGCTGAGTCTCCCATGAACCGTGGCTTGATAACATCACAGCGAGGCTGGATGAATGTAATATATTTACTCATAACAAGGGCTTAGACATATGAATATATGGTGATTTATACGCCCAACCAGCGGGGATTGTGTGGAACCACCCTGATGGTTTTAAGTATTTTACACTTTGCTAAACTCTCCGACACCTCTGTGGCTAAAGCTAGTGTGCACAACGCTGTGTATGTGTATTTGTGTAAGTGTGTGTGTGTGAGAGAGAACCCTCCTAAAGCTAGTGTGCACAACGCTGTGTATGTGTGTTTGTGTATTTGTGTAAGTGTGTGTGTGTGAACCCTCCTGAAGCTCTTTTAACTTTAAAATGCAATGCACAGAGTAACCTAAGTTACAGTAACGTAGGGAACTACAGAGTTTTAAAACAAAGGAGAGGAAGGAAAAATTAAGGGATGGACAAAGGGAGAGAATTTCAGCTACAATCTTCTTCATATGTAACTAATTTATTATTTTAAATGTAGCCAAGTTACAGTAAGCTATGTGGCGGTTACCTATGTTAAAATTAGTGGGCTAACCTTCTGCATTGCAGGACAGTCTTTGTCAGGCCTGTTGCAAGTAATTCTGGGCCCCGTGAAAGAATATATATCTGGGCCCCCCTTCCAAAAATAGTTGAAAAATATTATTATTGAAGGCACACTCCAGATCCTAAACAGCTCAAAATTGTTTTGCTGGTCATGTTTCCGACACCACAGTCACAAAAAAGCCTTCTCAGCGCATTTGATAATTTCCAACTTGGCTACAATAAGTTGCCCAAAAACTTTTAGTCATGTCACTTCAACATTTTTGAAAATACAAAATAAAGATAGTCGATCTTTGAATCAAGACGAAGAAGAATCAAACGGGACAAATACATATCATAAAGTCAAACGAACGCATCTAGATATATTTTCAAAAATTGGGAACTTCTGAACACGCTGAGAAGGTGTTTCTTGTGACTCTTGTGTTGAAAACACGACTGGCACAACGATTTTGAGCTGTTTATGGGTCTGGAGTGGTCCTTGAAGATAGGACCGTTCCTGCGATCTTGTCACATTTAATAACTATGACGAGCTATTTTACCCAAAAATATACTGAAAAAACTAAAATATCAAATCTCCCGTTCCACCACATCCCAAAGATGCTTGATTAGATTGAGATCTGGTGACTGTGGAGGCCATTTGAATACAGTCATGTTAAAGAAACCAGTTTGAGGTGATGTGAGCTTTGTGACATGGTGTGTTATCCTGCTGGAAGTAGCCATTAGAAGATGGGTACACTGTGGTCATAAAGGAATGGACATGCTAAGCAATAGAGGTGGGTAAAAGTAAGAGTAAGAGTAATTTTCTGGGTTCGGCTGGGTTCACAAATTTTGGGAAGTTCCTCATTAAGACCAAAATGAAAAAGTAAAGGAAGTTCATAAATTAAGAGTGATTTATAAAATGAAAATAAAGAGTAAAAAATGACTAGTTATGGTCATTGGTTAGTAATGAACTCCCCTTACCAGGTAAGTTAGGTTGTAACTGCAAACATCCCAAAATGGGTGAACCCAGCAGGGTACTCTTACTCTTACTTTTACCCACCTCTGGTCAGCAACAATACTCAGGTAGGCTGTGGCATTTAAACAATGTTCAATTAGCCTTTCGCCGAGCCCCGCCCCCCTTAGTTAATGTTGCTACGTCCGACAAACAAATGGTCAAACACCCGACCAGTGCAACAGATTGCCATAACAGAAAAGGTATAGCGTGCATGTCAGTTAACTTTTTTGGAGCATTACCTCCGTGATATCCTCAAGATTGAGGCAAAAGGGGTTACAGTATGCAGTGGAGGTATATATTCAAAATGTAAAAATACGCAATGAAGGAGACACGACTACTATCGAGGCTAATGCTTACCGGTCGCAGCTACATCTGAGAAACACCATGCCTTGTACCTCAAACGCAATCAGCACAGCCTTGTGGACCAGTCATGCTCTTGGGTAGGTTATCCGTTCATAAAATGCTACATGAAAGATAAAAACAAAATTAATTAAAGTTGCTTGTTGGGGCGCTATGTTCAACTTTGTTGTAAACTGACGAAAAATAAAGTTGGTGAGCTCAAAGACCCAACACAACAGCAGCAAACCTAGCGTTAGCTAACATGTTAACTAATGTTGGTTAAAGCTAAAGGGCTCGTTAAATTTAGCTTAAAGAGTAGGTTAACATTCTGGCAATGATATCCATGGTAATCATAACTTTGGTCCCAGTTGTGTTCTTGCCTCTAGTTAGTAGATCTAGACAACACAGTAACTAGTTAGCTGTTAGCCTTACCTTTGAGCAGACGTATTTATGCTTCGTAATGTTAGACACATTTAACTGGGAGTGGAGCCGTCCACACTGTTTTATCCATTGTAGGCACCGCTCAAGTTGTGTTATCGGCTTTGGAAAGGGAAAGAACACAACTCCTCCAGACAATCTCTCAGGTTATCTAGTGTCAGATTTACAAACGCCGTTGGCGCACCGCTTTACCGTCCTGCTTGGAGTCAATGTTTGTCGGACCTGCTCACATTGTAACGGTTGCTATGATGTGTGATTGGACAATGGCAGTTTTGGGGGAGGGGCCGGCGATAGGTCAATTGTTACTAAGAGGCCATTAATACACCACCAGCAGCCTGAACCGTTGATACGAGGGCAGGATGGAACAATGCTTTTGTTGTTTACGCCAAATTCAGACCCTACCATCTAAATGTCGCAGCAGAAATTGAGACTCATCAGACCAGGCAATGGTATTCCAATTTTCCATTATCCAATTGTGGTGGGACCGTGCAAATTATAGCCTCAGTTTCCTGTTCTTAGCTGACAGTTCTTAAGTGGCACCTGTGTGGTCTTCTGCTACTGAATTGAATTGAATTTATTTCAGGATAACCCCTTGAGATTCCTCATTTCATTTTCAAGGGGGTCCTGCACATATATATACAGACAAAAAGTTAAACCACACAGTACATACACAAAAAGACACAGACATATATACAAATGTCTGTAGCCCATTTGTTTCAAGGTTTGTCGTGTTGTGTGTGCATTCAGAGATGCTCTTCTGCATACCTTGGTTGTGATGAGTAGTTATTTGAGTTACTGTTGCCGTTCTCAAACAACTCTGGCATCAACAAGGCATTCTCACCCAGAGAACTGCTGCTCACTTAGTATTTTCTCTTTTTTATACCATTCTCCGTAAACCCTAGAGATGGTTCTGCAGAAGAATCCCAATAGATCACCACTTCCTAAAATATTCAAACCAGCCTGTCTGACCAACAAACCATGTTTAAAGTTACTTTACTCACCTTTCTTCCCCAATCTGATGTTTGGTTTGAACAGATCGTGTTGATGATGTCTACATGCCTAAATGCATTGATTTGCTGCCATGTTATTGGCTGATTAGATATTTGTGTTATTGTGCAGTTGAACACGTGTACATAATGAAGTGGCTGGTGAGTGTATATTCTTACACTGACAATAATGACATTGGTTTGAACTTCAGCAGATCTTCTTGAGCATGTATATGCCTACATGCATTAACTTGCTGAGTTGGGTTTTTATGTGGTTTCGGTGCAGAGTATGTGAGCGGAGTGGAAGCGAAGCGAGGAGCGGAGCTGACCCAGTTTACCAGAGCGCAGAGCAATGTTTGAGCGGCCCAGAAGGCTCTCGCTCAAAATCGCTCCAGTACCGCACCAGTAGCGCTCACTTCACATACCGTAGTCAGGACAACCTAACGAGCCTCTACGTGTGTAGGTTACTTGGCTAGTGCGCGTTGTTAAAGTGTAATTATGGAGTTCACTAAATAGTAATAAACTAACAAAACATACAGGTGCAAAATCAAGATTATCTACAAAAATGAAAGGTGAGGTTATATAGTGGTCACGAGCTCTGTAGCCTGAAATGAAAACGGACAGATACAGTTTTTGTTTTATTCAGCTATATGTACAACTTATAACATCCAAGTGAAAGATATAATACCAACTTGTCAGAAAAAAGAAATTACAAATAAAAAACAGAATCACTGAGTTGGAAAAAGAATCACCCCTCCCAAAAATTACTTGTAAACCCAACTAGGTGTAGTTAATCACCTTCTCAATAGCACACAAAGCCAATTGACTTTCAACTGTGATCAGCTGTGGTCATTTTGATTAGCTCGGCATGAAACAAGCTTTTCCTGAAGCATTTCAGTCCTTGGTAGTGCAACTGAAGACAACAATCAACTATGGGTGGCAAGGCATTGTCAAAAGATCTACGGGATAAAGTTGTAGACAGGCACATGTCAGGAGATGGATACAAAAAATATCAAAGGCTGTATCAGTGCCTAGAAGCGCAGTAAAGTCCATTATTAAGAAGTGGAAGGTATTTGGTACAACACAGACCCTCCCTGGGTCAGGACGTCGCTCGAAACTGGATGAAAGAGCCAGGAGGAAACTGGTCAGAGAGGATACCAAGAGGCCTACAGCAACTCTGAAGCAGTTGCAGGAATTCATGACATAGAGTGGTCATTGTGTGCATGTGACAACAATATCACAAATTCTCCACAAATGTGGCTTGTATGGGAGAGTTGGAAGAAAAAAAGCCACTCAACAGAACTGCGCTAGAAGAACATTATAGAAGACATGTATCACCTACCTAAGGATTGTTGCAGACCAGGTACACTCTTTCATGGAAACGGTATTCCCTGATGACATTGGCCTCTTTCAGCAGGATAATGCGCCCTGTCACAAAGCAAAAATTATTCACCTGATGGTTTGAGGAACACAACAATGAGTTCAAGATGTTAACTTTGCTTCCAAATTCTCCAGATCTGGATCCAATCGAGCATCTGTGGGATGTGCTGGCACAAACAAGTCCGATTCATGGAGGCCCATAATTTCACTGCCTGCATGAGTAGGGAAAATTCTGAAAAAGTCAGTCAACATTCTGAAAAAGTATGTCAAAAAAATAATAATAATAAATCAAAGTCAGTCAATGAGAATAGCACGACTATAATACAAAGATGTGTTACGTTGACTTTTGAAAAAGAAAATGAGCCAAACTTAAAAACTCAGCAGCGTTTGGATGCCCCTTACCAATAAAAGAAAACGACATATCAGAGTGCAACATTAAATTAAAACTTGTTTTACTATTCTGAAGTCCTCGTATGAAATGTGTAACGCCTGGTGGAGAGACCAGAGCACTGCGCTCCACATCTCCTGAGTATTAGGATGCCTGGGAATGCCTCCTGCTTCTGGAGTATTAGCGCAAACACGCGCACCTGCTATGGGTCCCAGCATTATTCTTTTGTGCAATCATGAGGGTTATAAAAGGGGTTATTAGAGAGTTTCTCACCGCCAGGTATTGTCATGTTTTTACGTTACTGTGACGAATGTGTTTAAGTCATTGAGACCTATTTGATTTTGTCTATTTGCTATTAGAGAAGATATTACCATCTACGTTACATTTCGTTTGCCTCAATTGCATGTTGGGGTTTTGTCAAGAGCTGGATCCTACATTAAACTTCACAGCACTTTGTGCACTACATTCTGTCTCCTGCCTTATCATTTCCAGTTTGGAGATTGTGACAGAATACCTGACCTTCTTTTCCAAGAACAATGGAGACAGCAGAGCATGATTCCTGGAGAGCATGATTCCAACAGCTATCCGATATGTATACTACCCTTGACGAGATCGTCACATGGCTCCTTCGATTGGATACAACCCCATCCCAGGCTCCACCACCAGCAGAGTTGTCTCACCACGACGCGCCCTCATCCGATCTGGTCTCCAATCCCGGTGACACTAATCCCTACCGGATCGGTATGATGGCCACACGGACAACTGTAGAGGCTTCCTCCTCCAGCTTCCTCCTCCAGTGTGGACTGTATTTTGCACATCAGACGGGCCGTATTTCGGGCCGAGAGAGGGTGGCCACAGTAATCTCAGTACTGACAGGCCGGGCGCTCGATTGGGCTATGGCCTTATGGGAGAGAGACGTACCCGAGGTATATTCTTACAAGGATTTCTGTGACCTTTTCAGAGCTGTGTTCGATCATCCGGCTAAGGGGAAACAAACCTGAGACCCTTGCCTCGGTTTGTGGGTGGAACAATGAAGCCCTCGTTACTTTGTTCCCAGAACGGTCTCTGAGAGGAAGTACAGAGAAAGTTAGCCTGCCGGGATGAAGAGGCCTCTCTGGATCAACTGATCCATATGGCCATCAAGCTGGATGGGCTCCTGAGAGCACGGAAGAGGACCAGACTGGAGACTTGTTATGCACCTCTACCTGTTCCGAACATGAGGAAGCTATGGAGATGGGAACCACCCTTCTTCAAACTGCGGAACGACAACGTAGATTACAGCTGGATCTTTGCCTGTACTGTGGAGGAGAGGTCACCGAGTTGCGGGATGCTCTCACATACCAGGAGGTAGCCGTGGTGGACAAGCCTACCCAAAACCGGCACAGGTAGGAGTTACCACTATTACTGAGTGTGCTTTTCCTGCCCAGGTCATGTTATTGGAATTGTTGAAATATCAGTCCGACGCTGTTAAGTGCGTATCTGCACTTATTGATTCCGGCTCAGCCGGTGATTTTATCGATAAATCTCTGACAGAGAGGCTAGGTATACAGGAAATCACTTTGAAAACCTACATCCAAGTGTAGGCTATAGATGGGTGTCCTGTCGGTCGGGGTACTGTCACCCACCTTACTATTCCTAGTGACGTTCAGATAGGGACTAACCACCGTGAAAAGCGGAGTTTTTATGTCATGCAGAATTCGGCCTATGCTGTGATCCTGGGAATGCCCTGGTTGATGGACCATGACCCGGTGATCTCATGGAAGGAGAGGAGTTTGAAGGGATGGTCACCTACCTGTCAGGAGACATACGCGTTCCTCACCTTGGGATCCACCACTGTGGAGAGTCCAGCAATGTTCGGTTCCGTTCACCTGAAAATACCAGATGAGTATCAGGATTTGGCCGATGTATTCTCTAATGTGAAAGCCACCTGTCTACCCCCTCACAGGACCTGGGATATGGCGATAGAATTGACGCCAGGGGTGCAATTACCTAAGAGCCATGTCTACCCGTTGTCATACGCTGAAACGGAGGCCATGGAGACATAAACACAGGAGGCTTTGAAGCAAGGTTTTATCCGTCGCTCCACGTCACCGGCCTCCTCAAGTTTCTTTTTCATGAAGAAGAAAGACGGGGGGCTTCGCCCATACATCGACTATCGAGCATTGAACCAGGTCACAGCTAAATACAGGTACCCTCTACCTCTCATACATTCCACCGTGGAGATGCTGAGTGGTGCGCAGTTCTTCACCAAGCTAGACCTGCTACCCGGGATGGTGGAGGCAGTGAACACCTGGCCAACACCTACCTCCAGGAGGGCCCTACAATAGTTTTTGGGGTTTGCCAATTACTACGGACGCTTCATCAGGAACTTCAGCGCTGTAGCGGCTCCCCTCACCTCTCTACTCCGTGGTGACAGCAAGTGACTGGATTGGACCGACACAGCAGAGCATGCATTTGGGATTTTGAAGGAGAAGTTCACTACGGCACCCGTTCTTGCGCACCCGAATCCCGAAGCGCCTTTTACTGTGGAGGTGGATGTGTCGGAAGTGGGAATAGGAGCAGTCCTGTCTCAACACCAGGGTGACCTTCTCAGGATCCATCCATGCGCTTTCTTCTCAAGGAAACTGACGGCTGCCGAGAGGAACTATCACGTGGGAGATCGGGAATTGCTGGCCGTGAAAGCGGCGTTGGAGGCGTGGCGTCACTGGTTGGAGCGGGCTGAACATCCATTCTGGGTGCTTACCGATCATAGGAACCTGGAGTACCTCACCACAACTAGACGTCTCAATCCAAGGCAGGCAAGGTGGGCCCTTTTTTTTCCAATTGCTAACACAATAAAATGACATGAATAGCACAATTATTTACATAAACTGACACACAGAGAGCAACGCCTCTTCTCAAGTTTCTGTCAGGATCCAGGCTAGGGGCCGAGGCTGATTCCAAAAGCAGATGAACACGAGGTGAGTGATAACAATAATATTTATTGAATATATTAGGACAGGATAATGGTGAGAAGTTCAGGATCACCGGAGGTAGTGACGGGACCAGTAGAGCTGAGACCAGCTGAGTGGGGACCTGGTGAGTAGAATCCTGGTGAGTAAAGACCAGGTAAGTGGTATTCCAGATGAGAAGAAACCCGGTAGGTAATATCCGAGGGCACAGAAGACGGGAGGTCCAGATGGCTGGAGGGGAACCAGGTGAGTGATGACCAGCTCAACAGCACAGATGGACTCTGGAAATGGAGGCACAGAGAACCAAGGTGAGATAACAACAACGTTGAATAATAAGGGCACAGTACTCAGACTGGCTGTAATAAATATTCAAACAAAATAAAGCACAGTGCTCAGACTGGCTGTCAAGAGAAATGGCATGAGACTAGAATGCACTTGGCAGTACAATATTCCGGCGCAGACTGACTGCCTACACCTCCCTAATAAAGGGAAGGTGGCAATCAGCCCAGGTGTGGGAGAGGAAACAGGTGCTCGGGATTAGTGCTGATGGGACTGGTGCCTTCAGGAATGCAGGGGAAAACAAGAACTGGTGCTCTGGGACGGGTGCCTTCAGGAGTGCAGGGGAAAACAAGAACTGGTGCTCTGGGACGGGTGCCTTCAGGAGTGCAGAGGAAAACAAGAACTGGTGCTCTGGGACGGGTGCCTTCAGGAGTGCAGAGGAAAACAAGAACTGGTGCTCAGGAACTGGAGGACAAACAAACAGACCAAATGCACACACAAGGGAACCAGGAACAGGGAATCGATACACAAGGAAAAAGGGAAACAGGCTCAGGAGGGCGGGATCTTGACAGTCTCCAAAAGTTCAAACACATTTTCTGCTTTACACATATTTTGCAATTAAAAATGCCCTTTTAAAAAGTACATTACATGAGCTAATTGGCCAATATTTGTGCCACTTGCCCAAACACCTTAATGGTAAATTGTTACCACTTCAATCAGGAAGTAAGTACTATGAAAAGACCATGTGTAAGCAAAGTTTTTTTACAACAACAATGGAAGACATTGTAGAGAGAGGAAAAGAAAGAGGGAGGGTGAGAATGAGAGGGGGAGGAAGAGTGAGAGGTAGGGGTAGAGCTGGTAGAGGAGTTAATGGCCGAAGAAGAAGACAACAACTCTCAAATGAAATACGAGCAACCTTGGTGTATCATGTCATCAACCATGGGCTGACAATGCGAGAGGCTGAACAGAGAGTGCAGCCCAACTTGAGCCATTTCATAGTGTATGAGTTGGGTGACATATGTTTACTTCATAAACGGCTGATGTCATACACTAACTGTACACATTTCCTATACAATTTACTCTACTGTGGGGAAAATATCTTTAGACTGCATTGTCCAAGCCCTATATTTTAGTTTTTTTGTCTTTCTAAAGGACTGAGCGATGCATCGATGGTGGAGTAAGTGGTCAAATGTTCACCGGGGTAGAAGCTGCCATTGTAAACCTGGTTTTGGAAAATAATGAACTCAGATTAGGAGAAATTCAAAGCCACATCATCCAGGACAACATCATATTCAACATCATTCAACGAGTCCATCTGTCCTCATTGGCTCGCATTCTCAAGCTAAACCAATCAGAATGAATCAACTTTATAAGGTGCCGTTTGAGAGAAACTCTTACAGAAATTAAGAGCTCAGACGAGCATATGTGGATGTAAGTACAATATCGACTGTAGAACGCTACACACAACATTGTATCTTAGTGTACTGGATAACACCATATTGACTATTTGTTGTTCTTTGTTTTCAGGAAGTACTGGAAATGGATGCTCATGAGTTAATCTCTATAGATGAGGATGGGTTCAACCTAGCAAATACCAGAAGTATGGGGAGAAACGTCATTGGCCACAGAGCCATTATAGATGTTCCTGGCCAACGTGGAGGGAACATCACAATGTGCGCTGCCATCTCCAATACGCACAGTGTCCTCCACTGTCATGCCATTGTATGTCATTGCAAATGTCATTGGACCATAAAACACAGCCCATATTCTCACATTTCTGGACAGACTCCACAACATTCTCATACCACCAGAGCGTTTGAACGATGCAGACCATCAAAGAAACCGGTACGTTCTAGTATGGGACAACGTGAGCTTTCATCGTCCTGCCCCAGTCCAAAACTGGTTTGCTGACCACCCACCATTTGTCGTGCAGTAGTTACAACCATACTCACCTCCTCTGAACCCCATAGAAAAGTTATCTTCCGCATGGCGGTGGAAGGTATACGACCGGCCGCCCTTTGTGCGCAAAGTAACTGAAAAGTAATCGTAAAAGTAACTTTATCCAACACTGGTTATGAGTGACAATGTGTGCTTTCCGATTGAGCATTGTTGTCAGTGTTGGGGTCAACGAGCTCCTTTTGAGACATGCATGAAGTGTTTTGGTCTGAGTGAGTTTTGAAGGTGTGATTAACTGTTTGGCCAAGATGAATGTTGGCAGTGCACACTGATGAAGCGTTTTGTGGTTTCAGTATTGACTGATGCAGTTAAGCAATCGAAAAAAACTGTAATACAATTATTTCATAAAAATTCTAAATGGTATCGGTAAATTTATCCAGGCAAATAATTAATTTATTTTCACAGCTTTTTTAGTTCCACTGTAAACAAAGACATGCATGTATGGATCTTTTGATTTAATCACTTTTCAGGGAGAATGGTGCAGTATTTTATAAAAAAGGGTACCAATATGTTTGTCCACGATTGCACATAAAAATAGTGACGGGAATCAAAGTGGAATCTTCATTTTAGAAAGACATTTTTCATGAGCATTTCGCTTCTTTTCAAAAAACTTTACAAACAAATCACAGAAATGTAAAACATCTTTGGGTACAATTGAAAATATGCTGTCATATTTATTCATCTGCAAAAAGGTCAAGCAGAGTGTTGCCATGCAACATCCCAAATGACACCCGCTTCCCTACATGGTGCACTACTCTTATTGAGTCCAGTCAAAAGTTGTGAACTACATAGGGAATATGGTCACATTTGGAACTCAGACCAAGTCATAAAAGGCCTCATCTTGTTACTGGCTTGTTCCTCTGAGCGGTGGCATCCTGTTATGCTCCAGAGCAAACAGAATGGGATATCAGCTGCAATCAATACATGATCAATGATGGTTGTGTTGTTGGACATTCACTTTGGAATAATTTATACCCTGGTTAATCAATAACTCATTTGGAACATGGTCAGTCGACCCAAATCAACACTAGAGCGATGGTGCTTAGGTTGCGGCATGACAGGGTGAAGTTAATTTAACACAAACACAAACAAGGACATACTACACACACACACACACACACACACACACACACACACAAGAATGCTGCTTGGAACAACGGGTGAAGGCCCATTCCACCCGGAAGATGGATGTTGCATGTTTATTTGATGGTTGCTGTATGTGTTGGATACTTTTTTCTGGAGATTTTAAGTGTGACACAAGTCACAGAGTTTAAAGGAGGTTTTTAAGAGTGACACGAGTCATAGAGTTTAAAGGAGGTTTTAAGAGTGACACGAGTCATAGAGTTTAAAGGAGGTTTAAAGAGTGACACGAGTCACAGAGTTTAAAGGAGGTTTTAAGAGTGACACGAGTCACAAAGTTTAAAGGAGGTTTTAAGAGTGACACGAGTCACAAAGTTTAAAGGAGATTTTAAGAGTGATATGAGTCACAGAGTTTAAAGGAGGTTTTAAGAGTGACACAAGTCACTAAGTTTAAAATAGGTTTTAAGAGTGACACAAGTCACTAAGTTTAAAGGAAGTTTTTTTAAAGTGACACGAGTCATAGAGTTTAAAGGAGGTTTAAAGAGTGACACAAGTCACTAAGTTTAAAGGAGGTTTTAAGAGTGACACGAGTCACAGAGTTTAAAGGAGGTTTTAAGAGTGACACGAGTCACAGAGTTTAAAGGAGATTTTACGAGTGACACGAGTCATAGAGTTTAAAGGAGATTTTACGAGTGACACAAGTCACAGAGTTTAAAGGAGGTTTTAATAGTGACACGAGTCACAGAGTTTAAAGGAGGTTTTAAGAGTGACACGAGTCACAGAGTTTAAAGGAGGTTTAAAGAGTGAAACAAGTCAC
>JACXGM010015299.1:0-12587 GCA_016801145.1 Umbra pygmaea | reverse complement strand
CCCTGTTACGTTGCATTCGGAAATCGACACATTAATCGTGTCTTTGTCTTTCTATGTTGGTTTCTTTTTAAGTGTGCTGCTTACCATATAGAGCTAAAATCTGTATTTTTATACATATTATCTGCTCTGTTGTTTTATTCTTGTCAGTGTTGTTTTTTGCAGTTGCTGTTTTTGGCTTTTATGATTCAGAATTATAACTAAGGTTTGTAGTAGTTTCAATAGGTTTTTGATTCACATGACCCAAAGAGAAAAAAAATCTAATCTATAGCACAGATGCCATTCGAGAAGGCATGTACTGTAAATATTATTGTTACATGAATTGTCTATATGGCTAAATGTTGACTAAGTTACTCAAATGTATGTGAATGATTTATATTTCATCAACAAAGCATACAATTAGGACACATACGTTTACCTTCAAGTTCAGGGAAACTTCAGACTGATCCGCAAAAAAGGCCCTGATATGTCACAAATTTTGCCCCACCACTTTTGGACCTGTGGTGCCACCTCTGATTTGCACTGATATACATCAACCTCAAGGGAACCCATTCAATCAACATACAAGTCATTTGCAATGCTAATAGTAAAATCACCCATGTCTTTGTGAATTACTCACGACTCATTTATTGCAACTTTGCCATGAGGAATCCTCCCTTGAATGGGTGGCTGTGAAGGGGACAACGGCTATCTGTTAAAGACATGTTTAATGATGACACATTTTATGATGCCAGCAAGTGCGCGAAATGCTGTTTAATGAAAACACACAAACACGCAGTGTAGCCTAATTGAACAAACATTTGGCACACTGAAAATGCGCGTTAGGTGTTTGGATAGAACAGGTACACTACTTAAGTCGCAGCATTCTTTGTGGCTTGTTGTGTTTTACCCAACATTTCCATGAATCATGGATCTATTGATGACATTAATTAGGAAATATTAGAGGACTTGTAGTAGGCTATGTTTTGTGACATTTCTTTATTTACATTTTGTAAAAAGAAAAATCCATAGCAAAACGCCGTTATAAAAGCAATCCGCCATGGAACAAGCGTGCTTGCTCTTAAAGGGAATGTGAGATGACGCTCTGATTGGTTTATTGCACGTTACGCCCAAACCACACCTATGACTAATTAAGCTTCTTTAGACCTACCCATTTTAGATTTGCGTCGGGCGCAAGAGTCATTTATCCCGCAGGTAAAATAGCAACAGTGCCCAGGACCCTCCCACAATGTCACTTGCGTTTCGTGTTTGATACTTGCGTTTCAGTTAAAATAGGGCCCATAGAGTCATAACGACATTTGTCAGCGCCAGAAGTTTTACAAACCTCATTGTAACCTTGATTGGAACCCTGTTATATGTCTGGAACATTAATAATATAATAAAATTAATATGAACATTCTCTTTACATGTGTTACAGGACACTTTAAAGAAGCAGAGCTACTTCTTATTCACCAAAACAATGTTTAAAGACTCATACATTCAACTGAAATGTAAGTAGGCTATGCTATATGTTAGTTCCTATGTTCCTGCAAGTTACAAGATTTTGGTTTCACTGCACTTTGTAGAATATCCCATAGCAATAATGCTCTTACTTTTTTCTTTGATTAGATTGTGGAATTTGATACCGTCACAAGGATATGCATATGATATTATAGACCCTCAGATTATTTACACATCAGTTGCAACTGTCTTTAAGCACTTTTTATAGTTCTTAAAGGGGAATTTCACACATTCTGTTTGCTCAATAGTCCTGATTGCTTCAAAGTTAGTTTGTAATGGCTGAACTATGGGCTAATGTTTCACTCTGCTCATGTATTAATTTTACGGTGATGCAAAATCAAGCTGAAAGTTTCATGGGGAAGGGCTAAAAGCTATAAAACTCCCCTATGTGTACAGGACAGAATCATGACAAGGCTTGGTAGTGGAGGAAAAAAGATGCACAATAATTATTAATTGATACCGATTTATATTCAGCTGATGCTAATACTGTAGTTTTGTCATTTCAATACATGTGTTGTACATGCTTGAATTCAAATGTTTATTCTTAAAGGAACACTCCAGACCCCTATACAGCTCAAAATCGTTGTCATGGTTATGTTTACGACATCACAGTGACTAAAAACACCTCAATGCGTTTGGTAATTCCCAATTCGGCCACTTTAAGCATTCAAATAACTCTCAGTGATATTAATGCAACATTTTCGAAACTACAGCTAAAGGCTTTCCGTTGATTTCCTGATCTTTATTTGTCCAGTCGACTCAATTCAAAGATTCACTCGATTCAAAACTAACAGTTTATAATTTCGAAAATGTAGATGTGACGTCACTGTGTGAATTTCCAGACACTTACGGTGGACAAGCTGGGAATTTCCGAACTTTCTGAGAAGGTGTTTTTAGTGACTGTCGTGTCGAAAACATGACCTACACAATGATTTTGAGCAGTTTAGGGCACTGTAGTGATCCTTTAAGATACTGCTAATTTCAACAAATATTAATGTTAATTAACAAATGTTAATTCTATTACACAAGTGTTATTTTGATATTATAACAAAAAACTATCACAACGATAATAACAACAATTATAAATTAACTAGTCAAAATGATCCTTCTGTAATTGTACATTAAACAGTGCCTGAATATAAATGGTAGTAGTAGGTAAGGTATTAGACTCATCAACAACTGCAACAGAGAATAAATCATAAAAATTAAGCACATTTATGAAAATGTACATTAAAACTGATTAGGGGAAATTGCGTGACTATTCAGACAAAGCACAATCGGTTAGAAATAATTATTACCAATTACTTTTTTGTCTATGTTGGGCCAATATTGATAGCAGGCAAGTATATATCGGTGTATCACTGTGATTAAGTGGGAGTCTGTCCTTCTGATGTGATTAGATCTGCAAAGAGCACTCTTGATGTAATGTTGTTCTATTTAAATGTATTTTGTTTCAGGGTCGGTTGAAAAATGCAAACCTGCAGTGAAACTTAATATCTCCTGGTATCTCAGGAGTTCCAAATGCTTTGATGAGGTTTTCAGTCTTAAAGTGAGTACCTCTCGCTGTTTTTGTAAGTGGGTTAATTCGACCTGGAATAAACAGCTCCTGTAGTAACCCAATGTCTCAGTTCAACAATGGGCAATGCAACTGGAATTGGTAGTACAGTGACGTGTCTTTCTCTACCCTACTTTCTAAGACTCATTAAACTGGTTTGATTTGCAGCCTTCGAATGCAGAGAGTTACTCGAGTTACTTCAATTTGAAAGCTGTTAAGCAAGAAGGAGGCAGTGGCTTCTACATTTTTCACCAATACCCCATTTTTGATTGTGAGCAGTCTATAACCAAGGTAATGTTTGTAACAATGAAGCTCTGATAACAATACATGGTGGCACTTTATTTTAAGGCACCTTTCAGAAATAACCCAATCTTGACAAGTCTAACAGTGTAATTTCTAATGCCAGATTTGACTGCTATGGTCTATAATGCAATATTCACAGATAAGTCTTATTTTGTAAGAGCTTAACAAAGTAATGATATACATTATTTCTATTGAATGGCTGGTAATCAGTGTACTCTGTACCAAGAAATAAATTACTAAACAAACTATACTGTAGAACAACCGTGAAACAAATACCTTAACCTAAATATAGCAGACTTTTTTTAGCGTTCCTGATTTGTTTAACCGAAGTGTGACCTAAATAGTGGTAGCTCTGACATTAACATGTAGTACATGTGCTTTAATGTGTAAAAAGTCAAATAATCTTACAAATCTTTACTGTAAAGGGTTTAAACAATATTTTCCATGCTTGTTCAATTACCAAAAAACAACAATGAACATGCACATTTGGAACTGTTGTTAAGAAACCAACAGTTACAGATGGTACAGTAGGCAATTAAGTTCACAGTCATGATAAACTGAGGACACTAAAGACTGTTACTTTTGATTTTGACCCCCCTTTGTTCAGGGACACATTATTCAATTTCTGTTAGTCACATGCATGTAGAACTAGTTCTGTATATGTCTTAGCTGTTGAACCTTTTTATGTTATTTTGTTGAGTTTTTGGTGTTCAAAGTGTCATTGTCTAATGGTATCTAATCTAATGTGTTCTCTAACAGTTAAATGTGGATAAATTGGAGGAGCCAATTAGACTTACTGAGCCAGTAGAACAACAGGTAAGTGGCCTTTTATGTTAATGTGCCTTGTATTCAGGAGTGAAAGTAGATTTAATTTCATCTCTATACGGGACCTCCTAGAAACAATATAAATAATTGTAAAACAAATGTATTTCCTTTATATTGGGGCATGAACACGTTTCATTTAAATTTCAAGCAAAATACTTCAAAAACTAGGTTCCCTGTGCAAGTTTTTCCATTCAATCTGGCACCGAACTGACAAATTTTGATGAGTGGAGATGAAGAGCCATCTATTGTACACCAAAAATCTGCATTGAATTTAGGCACACTTGTAAACTAAAAATAGATTATCTTCACTTGATTTGCATTCATTTCTGTCCTGGCCCATCTAATCTGTTGTGTTAGAGATGTTTACATTAGAACATTCCAGTGCTTAAATGAAGACAGTCATTCGCCGTGGTTTGAACGTCTGTTTCTCCTGTCAGCCTGTCGACGAGAAGGACCATGGCAAGACGAAAAGGAGCACTGAAGTAAAGAATTCCAAGGTTCTGAAGGAGGTAAACCAAGACGTTGTACAACCTCGGTCAAATTTAAACCAATAACATTTACAGTATTTTGAAGACCCGCTTTTAACATCAGCCATTGTCACAAAATTCTTTGCATTTTCTCATCCTAAAACGTCAAACCAATTCCGATGCGGAACTACCAGGCCTAGAGAGATAAACCAGGCTGTGAGCAGTGTAGAGATTAAGATGGTTATTACAGTCAAATGATATAACATTAGCCGTTGAAGTCAGGGACAAAATTGAGGTAAAAGGTCCAGGTTTCATAGATGTAGGCAGGCTGTATGAAGTTGATCAGCAGCAGACCATGGTCAGGTCAGGGTGAGCATCAAACTAGATGGTTCTCAGGTGTGGACCAATAGCAGTCCAACCCTCTGGATCAAGGAAGTACCTAGAATAAATACATAGAAAATGCTTGTACATGTAGAAATGCCTTTAAATACGGTGACAATATCCTAGCAACAAGCCTGCTTGTCAGGAAAGTCAGGTTGGTCATTATACTCTGTCTGACTTTTTCCTTCTATGACCAAGAAACATTACTGTTTTTTTGCCAGTCTTTGAGGAAAACAAAAAATCAGGCAGTTTCCTACAGTCGTATGCAAACGTTTAGGCACCCCTTACAATGTCCATGATTTTTGGATCAGCAATATTATTTTGATCTATCAAATAACTGAAGGACACATTAATATTTCAGTAGTGATGAACAGAAAATGTGCCATATGCATCAAAATGAAATTAAACAGGTGAATAAATTTGGGCACCCCAACAGAAATATCTCATTTAGTTGAGCCTCCTTTAGCAGACAAAACAGATGCTTCCTATAAGGAGTAAGCTGTAAGGAGTGCCTGGATTCTGGATGAAGGTATTTTGGACCATTCCTCCTTGAAAAACATCTCCAGTTCAGTTAGGTTTGATGGTTGCCGAGCATGGACAGCCCGCTTCAAATCACCCCACAAATTTAAACCATATTCAGGTCTGGGGACTGGGATTCCAGAACATTGTACTTGTTCCTCAGCATGAATGCCAGAGTAGATTTTGAGCAGTGTTTTGGGTTGTTGTCTCATTAAAATATCCAGCCCCGGCATTACTGATTCCTCGACATTATTCTCAAGTATCTGCTGATATTAAGTGGAATCCATGCGACCCTTAACTTTAACAAGATTCCCAGTACCGCCACTGGCCACACAGCCCCACAGCATGATGGAAACTCCACCAAATTTTAAGGCTGTGTTCTTTTGCCGCCATGTATAATGTTCCTTGTTATGACCAAGTTACTCCATCTTTGTTTCATCAGTCCACAGCACCTTCTTCCATAATGAACCTGGTTTGTCCAAATGTGCGTTTGGATACCTCAAGCGATTCTGTTTGTGGCATGTGTGCAGAAAAGGCTTCTTCCGCATCACTCTCCCATACAGCTTCTCCTTATACAAAGTACGCTGAATTGTTGAATGATGCACAGTGACACCATCTGTTGATGTTGTAGGTCTTTGGAGGTGGTCTGTGGGCTGTTTCTGACCGTTGTCACCATCCTTCGCCTCTCCAAAATTGTACTTGGCCTGCCAGTTCTGGCCTTTGTAAGAGCTGTGCCTGTGGTCTTCCATTTCCTCACTATGTTCCTCACAGTGGACACTGACAGCTTAAATCTTTGCGATAGCTTTTTGTAGCCTTCCCCTAAACCATAATGATGAACAATCTTTTTTTTCAGCTCATTTGAAAGTGGTTTTGAGGCCCCCATGTAGCCACTCTTCAGAGGAGAGTCAAAGAGAACAACAAGTTGCAATTGGCCACCTTAAATACCTTTTCTCATGATTGGATGCACGTGTCTATGAAGTTCAAGTCTTAATGAGCTCACCAAACCATTTGTGTGTTCCAATTAATCAGTGCTAGGTAGTTACAGGTATTCAAATCAACAAAATGACAAGGATGCCCAAATGTATGCACCTGTCTAATTTCGTTTTGATACATATTGCACATTTTCTGTTAATCCAATGAACCTCATTTCGCTATCGAAATATAACTGTGTCCTTCAATTATTTGATATTTCAAAATAAAATTGCTGATCCAAACACCCAATTATTTATAAATTAAAATAATGGAAATTGAAACAGGTGCCTAAATGTTTGCATACGACTGTACCTGAAATGTGATATACATATTTTGGCTTAACAAGCTGGATATGTACAACAGTAACATTGTTTATTTTTAGTATTTATTTTCTGACCTCAGGAAAAGTCTTTGTTCAGCTGGCTTGTTTTGTTGTCATAGTAATATAATCATGCTTCTCCTCAATTCTCCAGCAGCATCCCATTGATGCCGTGGCACGGACCTGGGAGGACAATCCTTACATGTTCATCATCCATGTCCAAGAGGAGAAGGATAGCAATGCCACTGCCTCGGACCTAGCACAAGACTGGGACATCAAAGGTGAGGCCCCCACTCCAGGCAGAGGAAATCCTTATTAGCTTTCATTAGCTAATGTCACCGTCTGTTTCTGGTCCCTCCTACAGTGCATATCCATATGAAAGGACCCCATGATTACATCTCGGCATCAGAATGGCCTCTCATGATGGTAAGTCAGTTATGCTCTGATGTATCTAACGCTTTGAAAGGATTCAAATAATCAAGACGTACATTGGAGACGTTGAGATGCAGTTACGAGCATAAGAACAAATCAATTCAAGTTTGTTTCAGAAGGGACTCTCTTCACAATTCCAGTGTTTTTAGGCGGAAAGGGGTTCCTGTGTTTTCTTAAAAAAAAATCACACGCATCTTTCAAAGGATACGAATATTCGTCGCCGTGACGCAGTTCACCACCTAGCCACACGGAGTCCCACAACACACGCACACTCCTTGACACACATCAACTATTGTTTCGGGTCTGGTCCAGCCCATGATCTGCCTGCTCTAGTTTCCTATCAGCTGACCCAACCTGTCCCTTGTCCCCTGTGCAGTTCTACATGGTGATGTGTATCATCTACGTGCTCCTGGGCCTGCTGTGGCTCGCGTTGTCAGCCTGCTACTGGAGGGACCTACTGAGGATCCAGTTCTGGATTGGCGGGGTCATCTTCCTCGGCATGCTGGAGAAAGCCGTCTACTATGCCGAGTTCCAGAGCATCCGCTATGAAGGCCTGTCAGGTGAGCAGGGGGTGGAGACACGTCAGCGCAGCGTCTGTGCGCTTTATGTGCTCCGGTTTTGTGGACACCTAAGAACACGTTTTTGGACAAAGCAAATGTGTATATAGGAAAGTCACCTGATAGACAAGGTTGGTGTTAGATCGGAGAGCGGCGACCCTTGCTGTGTGGTTTGACTCTGTTAATAAGCTCTGTTTGGATGTTTTCTCTGTGTGATGGGTCCTCCAACAGTCCCGGGGGCGGTAGTGTTCGGCGAGGTCTTATCAGTGGTGAAGAGGACCCTTGCCCGTATTCTTGTTATCATCGCCAGCCTCGGTTACGGAATCGTCAAGTAAGTTGTGCTCTTCGGGAAAAGGTCACATTTCGAAGACGAGACGTTTCAATTTTGTTGACCCTTAAACTCTGTCCCCGTCTTCCCTCCATAGGCCGAGGCTGGGGGCATTGTTACACCGGGTGGTTGGCGTAGGACTGCTGTACCTGTTGTTCTCCGTTTTTGAAGGAGTTCTGAGCGTCAATTCAGTAAGTCTGCTATCATAGCCGCCTTACTTCTACATTATTAATCAATCAACAACTGCACGTAAGCTTGTTTTGATATGAAGCTAGTGTAAAACTAACCATGCTATGTAGGCTGAATTCCACTGTCAGTAATTGTGTGTGTTGTGGTTGTAACAGTATTAGTAGTATTGGTAATTAACAGTGGATATTTATGAGTGTTGTAGTAACAGAGGTATTAGTGGTGGTAGTATTGTGTCACCCTGTCAGTGCTGACCTGTTTTTCTCACAGGTTCCCGGGAGCAGTAGCAGATTTCTTTGTCAAACTGTCCTGGCGTTCATCGACTCAGTAATTGTGTGGTGGATATCCTTTTGAAGTGGTCCGATATTACCAGAGTTGCTTGTTAGTCAGCTAGTTAAAATAGGAGTCACTGTATACACTCACAGCCTCGTTGTTATCTCGTTCTGGGTGGCGTATGTACTACTAATACTGTCCTTTTCTTCTATTTTTCCTCAGTTTTTTAATCTAGCTGCATGGCGCTCATATGGTGTGTGATGTGGTTTTCTCCCTACCTCCCCGCACCCCCCGTCCTCCCTCCCTGCCCCTGTTCCCCCTCTCTGTCCACTTCAGGCTGAAGAAGATCTAGTGCTGTTGGTTGCCATTCCTTTGGCCGTGCTCGACTCTGCCCTCTGCTGGTGGATATCCTGTACTGTATAACTGCCTGCAGTTCCCTGCCTCTCTCTCTCTCCCTTTGCACTCTCGCACTTCCTATCCCATCACTTCCTGCATTCCCAATGTGTGGCAGTCCTAGTGGCGGTCTCTCTATTCCTGTGCTGCCTCTTCTTTGGCTCAGAGGACACGCTCAGCTGGCCTCACAAAAGCCTCATTTAGACATCAGAGCAAGTTGCAGTCTGATGGATTAATTAGAATTTTAATTACAGAGCTGAGCCACTTATATCAAGGCTATCAATAAAGTCATTTAGTGAAGCTCGGGGGCACTGCCGACTTCAGACAATGCATGTTTTTCCTCCTGCGTTTTTGACTGAAGTGTTTCATTGGAGTCGGTTAGTTAAGCAGTTTGACAACCAGTTAGTACTGGGATGAGTGGGCCTTTGTGTTCAAGGTTGCCCATAACACTTTCATCAGCTGGCTGTAACCTACATGGGTCAGGAGGGCAGACGGGGCTTAACTTCTCCTGTATAATGAAATCCACCTGGTCACTGGGGGGCTCTGCTAGGGGCGGCACAAATTACATTCTTACAATGCTCTCAAGCAACTCTTTCTATGCAGGTCAGGTGCTTGTGTGGTAACCATGGTTGTATAGTTGGTGAATGTGTAAACCTTCCACATGTGTACCTACTTCCGTGTTGAACGAGCCGTGTGATAAGAATCAGACTGGCTTGGCGACCTGTGTTTGGAGAAAGCATGTCGTCAAAAATCCTGTACCTGCTGAGGAGTTGCCAAATAAATTAGGTTTAGCAGGGAATTGGACGTGACAAATTGTCAGGGAAGCCCAGTTGAAGCTAGTCAAACACTTGTTTCTGTTGACGGTTTGTGGAATATGAGTGTAGCTAGGTACGCTGTTACTCTGAGGTTGGGCTGTGTTTGATAGCAGGGTTTGTCTTCCGGTTAAGTTGTCATCCTTAACAGCCAGTCACATCTTTATCAGCCTGGCCCAGACCATGAAGCTTCTGCGCCTCCGAAGAAACGTGGTCAAGCTCTCCCTCTACCGCCACTTCACGAACACACTAATATTCGCCGTTATTGGTAAGATGCCGCCTGATGTTGTGCAATTGCACCTGCTCAACAGTAGCATTTCCTGGGGGGTCCGCAAGTCGTAGTGGGCTAAGTCGCTGCATTGCTGGACAGTCTAGGTCATAATAGTCAGTGGTTCCAGCCTGACTATGGCTTCTCCAACTTAGCCCAGAACCTCCAGCACAAGGCAGTGCAAATTGGCATAGCGCTGCATGGATTTGGGATTATCTACTTGCCATGTCGCTCTCCAGCTCCTCCTGATCTCCTCAGATCAGGTTCCTGTATTTTCAGTCGAGGATATATAGTGTGGACTTTTGGCTCTGCGACATGTGGTTGGAAGAACCATGTGAGCACCCTTCACTGTCCTGCATCTGTCCAAGGAGTTGCGGAGCTGCCGACAAGGGAGTCTTTAGTGGGAATTAAACAAGACCAATTGGGACGGGAGAAAAATAAGGGGGGGGGGGTAATAATAAATAAAAACAGTAACATTTCACATATACTGTACTTATCCACTATAAGTGGCCATGATTTAGAGCTCTCATCAACACATTTGGCTCCTGTCATTGTTTTGCTGTGCAGCCTCAGTCATTTTCATTATCTGGACGGTGAAGACCTCGAAGTTCTCAAAGTGCCAGTCGGTAAGTGTTGATTCTGTATTGATTGTGTTGATTCTGTAATGCAACATTTATTTTAGATTTCGGTGATTTGGTATAAAATCCCAGACCGATGCGGCACATACCAAACCGTCTTGCGTAACGCAAGTTGACTTTTGGAATAGTCATTCGGTCTCTGAATGTCTGTAGGATTGGAGGGAGCTGTGGATTACAGATGCCTTCTGGCGCTTCCTCTTTTCCACCCTCTTGCTGGTCATCATGTTTCTATGGAGACCGTCGGCCAACAATCAGAGGTCAGTCATTATGCCCAAACAAATCAAAAGTCCACTTGCAGGCCAAAACAATGTAATTTATTTTCTTTCTTCATTGGGATGCTTGAGGCATACTTTGGTGTCACTAGTCGTTTGTGACAATTCGGCTAAGATTTAGGTCCTAAATTGCACATATGGTACACTGAGAAATAATGCGTAAATCAACTAAAGTGACCTGAGATGGAATTGAGCTGAACTGGGCCAATTGATACATTTTGACAATGTTGCAGATCAAAATACATGAAACAGCTAACCTGTTTTCATCATGTGATAGTCATGTTTGTTCCCGAGCCTCATTCTTCCTGAACACTGCACAGTGTTGATATTGAACGTGCCATCATCTTGTCCCTCTCAGATATGCCTTTAGCCCGCTTGTGGATGAGGAGAGTGACGACGAGGCAAAGGAACAGCTGGTAAACGATGCCTTCGGTATGAGCCCTTGGTGTTTAACTAACAGGATGTTAACATTTCACTGTTTGGCTCATTGGATCCTACTAATTATGTCATGAGTGGTCAATTTCCTTTAATTCTCTGTAAACTTTATAGACAGTTTGCTCTGTTTCTCACATCACTATCAAATATTGTTGTGTTATGTATTCATGTATAATACTTTCATTGTATCCTCACACCTGTATATACTTTTACTCCTCCATTTCTTTAGTAAATATTGTACTTTTTTAAAATCTGTATTGTATTTCGACCCTAATCATTTTTACTTTACTGCATTAGGTCGAACCGAAGCATGAGATTTTAACTGTACACACAACGACATCTACATTTTAGAGTCAAAACTTAAATGATAGCACTTCCACAGTATATCGATAGTTTTGGAAGAGCTGCCCAACCTTACTGCCAAAAGACCAAAATAACTTACGTTCCGTTCTGCTAGTCAAATATGGTCACATAGTGTCCCAGATTAAATACATGCTTGATTAGAACTGATATTCTTATGTCCCAAAGGATGAAGGAACATCAACAACCATTTTTGATCTGACTCTTATTGACTCGCTGTAGTTTTTGATCTGACTCTTTTTGACTCGCTGTAGTTTTTGATCTGACTCTTATTGACTCGCTGTAGTTTTTGATCTGACTCTTATTGACTCGCTGTAGTTTTTGATCTGACTCTTATTGACTCGCTGTAGTTTTTGATCTGACTCTTATTGACTCGCTGTAGTTTTTGATCTGACTCTTATTGACTCGCTTTAGTTTTTGATCTGACTCTTATTGACTCGCTGTAGTTTCTGATGCCGTCTTCTGTGCTTCTTCAGAGGGTGTAAAGATGAGAGGTCTGAAGTCTGAGACAAATGGAGCAGCTAAGCCAAACAAAGTGGTAAGCACTTTTTGCATTCATACCACAGGTATCAACCACAATACTAAATACAGGTATGAACCACAATACTAAATACAGGTATGAACCACAATACTAAATACAGGTATGAACCACAATACTAAATACAGGTATCAACCACAATACTAAATACAGGTATCAACCACAATACTAAATACAGGTATCAACCACAATACTAAATACAGGTATCAACCACAATACTAAATACAGGTATCAACCACAATACTAAATACAGGTAT
>JACXGM010015298.1:0-21423 GCA_016801145.1 Umbra pygmaea | reverse complement strand
TTATTGAAGTAATTAGCATCTAACTACACAGAAGTTGACCCTGCCGTGTTGGAATTTGGATTAAGTGTGATCATTGCCTTAATTTTTCGATATACGATTCCGTTAATGCCGGAGCAGTCGGACGCCCTTCTCATTGTAGCCTATCCATTTCATCAAAGAATAGAACCGCCAGTGCAATGTTCCGTTGTCTTTAACACACACGCACACAAACACACCAAGTCAACCACACACACAGATAAACTAGGTTCGCCGGAGCGGGAGAGCAGCTACGGTAGTTAACGGAGCACAACAGGTGACACCGAAGCCACAAAAAAAACGCAACTAATCGGCACAGTTAGTTGGATTTTCTGTTTGTGACATTGCATGTCGTTTTGGGGTTGGTGAAAGAATCATTTATCATACAAACCAACCCCGTGTTGTACCCTTGGTTCCTCCCCAGCTGCGTTTTTTACGTTCACAATCTATTTCTATCACAGACCGTATATATGGTTTCTATCTCCCGCTCTTGGCTTGCTTGCTTTGGCTGAAAGATTAAGTCCCGCCCTCTCATTAGCTTAAGGATGTAGAAATGCGGAAATAAATAAATACAGAAATAAATGAATATGGGAATAAATGAATATGAAAATAAATAAATACAGAAATAAATGATCACAGAAATAAATAAATAGGGAAATAATATTGATTAATAAATGTATAATTTTATATTTGTATATTTTTATGTATATTTTTATGTATAAATATTTTTATTGACGCATATATTCATTTATTTATTTATTTATTATTCTGGCAGACTTGGTCCTACATAATAAAGCCCCTTGATTTTATTACATACAGAAAAAACAAACCCAATTCAAACACTATACCCAATTGTAAATTTTTTCCCAAAATTAACCCCTGAGCCCGAAATCACATTTTCCCTTGTGGAGACCAATTTTTCAGGATTTTGTAGCTCTGTGGGGCCAACTGGTTTCACATTATGTCCCAGCTGGTTTGGATGTAGTAGGGGTGGTACGTTTCATGAAAAAACATCCAAACCGTTCGTTTTGCTTGTCTCGGTTCGGAGCGTGTGTGCGTCGCATGGTTCGTCGGTACACTGCTAATATGCACAAACCACTTACTGCCATTGTGAACACTTTCAACACCTATGTTTTTTTATGGGAAAGATCAGCTTCAGGATTCGACAAAAGTATTGTCTTCGTTCTAAAATATGCATAATTTCTAATCCCACATTTTTTATATTATTGCTTTCTATATTTTATCCCCATCCTAACCTTTACCTGACCAATAGTTGAGACCAATTACATTTGACATTTTAACATTTAGCTGTAGGTCATACATTTTATATTTTCCTCAATCATTATTGTCCGTTCACCACATACTTTTTATAATTCAATGTGTTATTTTTACAATATTTGTAAATCTTATGTGTCCTTCACAGATCTTAGTTTTATTTGATCTACTCTTTATTTAAAATCAATATTGTCCATCGATCTTTTAGCCACAGCCAGACTGGGTTTCTATATGCCATGTATATTTCTACTGTACTGTGATGCTTCACATAATTATGAAACCTTTTTATTGTCAATGACTCCACCAATTTAGAATTAAAGATAAATATTTTTGCTATAATAATTATCATATTATTAATTGACTGACTATTACCTTTTAAATCTCCAAGTATTGCTATTTGTATCGATACTTCGAGAGAAATATTGCATTTTTTCATCCATTATTGTACCTTTGACCAAAAACATGCTACATATGAACAGTACCAAAAAAGATGATCAATAGACTCTGCTTCCTTAAAGCAAATCCTGCAGAGTTGGGAATATTGTATACCCCACTTATATAGGTTTCTATTTGTTGACAGTATTTTGTATAATAATTTGAATTGAAATATTCTAAGTTTAACACCTATGTTAAAACACTTACCAGAAATGACAAACGGGATGAGCGTGACAAATGCAACACATGGCAGCTGATTGGACAAACACTTCACGTGGGTCTGGCTGCTCCCAAATTTAAAAACAGACTCTAATGATGTCTTGTTCTGAATACTATCTCATATTTTATGAAAACGTGTTTCTGAAAACATCTTAAGCAAGAAATAGGCCATCCAGTTGCTAAATCTGTCATCATTAGAGAGCGACAATTGTCATTTTTAAAGATTTTCATCAGATTTTGAGAGGCGGCGAGTGAGCAGACGTTGGCAGTTTGATAAATGCTTGTTATTTCAATTGTTATTCTGTAATATGTCAATCTTCATGTGCTAAAAAGGCACAGACATTCCTATAAATGGGAATACTGTCACGTTTTCACTTGTTGCAAGAGAGAGGGACAGGCGCGAAGGAGTTGCAAACCAATAATGTTTTAATAACTAAATTACTTCGGTAAACAAAAAACTGCCACGAGGGGCTAAACGTAACCACTTGGGAGAACACACAACCGGGAACACATAACAGTGAAACATTGAACGACAAGACACAGGGAGGGAAAACAAGGGATAAATACTGACACAACTAAGGGCTAACTCAAAACACCTTGGAACAATAAGAACATGACGTCGCTTACACAGAAACATAACTGGATACAACAGAACACATGCAAGGCATTGAATGGGCACAGGAGGGAGACAAAACATCACACACGAAGGAGCAAACGGAAGGAAACAGGGTCCATTATCCAGCTCACACTGTGCTTTCATCGTGAAAGTCTGCCATGGTTGGGGGAAGATAAGCTACATTAGTGAGCAACATGTCTGCATCATAAATCATTTTTACATTGATGGAATGAAAATGTTTACGATTAATGAAAGCATTTTGTATCTCATTCGGTGCCCTTTTGGCAACATGAGTGCAGTCAATAGCACTGATACATTTGGGAAACCGGACATAGCTGCAAATTGTGCTTTTGTTTGCCTGTTCAACCGCCATGTACGGAAACTTCATGTAGGCTAATTATGAGGAAAACTATTATACCTATTAACATGTCTGGCATAACCCGGCTAAAGGGTTGGCTGAGATATCCCTGACCTCTCCATCAATTCCCTCTGGAAAGTGCCAGTCGCCAGAAACCCTGTTTTGAGTGTTCTGAAAGGCGCCACTAAATAAAATGCACGATTAGGCTATTATTATCAGCTATTGTGCATCATTACGCATTGTGATGGAATGGCTTTTTATAACCATCCATTTGACTGTATCTGATAATCTACAGATGTCGGTATTAATCTAATTGTAAATGGGTAATAGTCCTGCGCAAGTGGAATTTCTTGCACCTTTCAAAATGTTTAAGACATGCGTCTCGATGGAACACATTTAAAAATTTAATGAACTAAATGCATAAAAATTAACACTATGATTCTGTAGCTGATGATGACATTTATACTATGAAACATTTTCTCCAATGGACAATAAAGACTATCTATTATCTATTTATTATCTACCTATCTATCTATTTATCTATCATCATCTATTTATCTATCTATCTGCTCCGCCAGACAGAGACATTGACAAAAATATCAGTTTTATACATGATTTTGTTCTGTTTACCATATTATGAGGATGAATTACATAGCATGCCAATATAATTAGAGAATATATTAGTGTTCTTTTCGCAAATATCTCTTTCTTTGCATTGACATTACAATCTCGTTTTATTTTGTTAGTTTTTTACTGCAGTTAATTTTAAGCATGGCTTTGTGAAATCTTCGTATTATTAAGAGGCAGTATTTCGATTTCATTTACACAACGCTCTGCAGTTTCAGACAGCTTTACGTGTTTCATCCATCTGCTGACGGTGTCGCCATTTCTCATGTCACCCGTTTCTGTGCGTACGCCTGGGTCAGAGTTTCCGTGAAGCACTGCACATATTCCCATCAAGTTTGCTTTTTATAAATCCCAATTTTTGCATAGAGAGCGGCGTACGTCTTCTTTTGTGCGTACGCCACGTTTATAAATGAGTCCCGTGGTGTTTTATTGAACTCTGTGGATCAGAAATATGCTGACATACAAAAAGAGTTGATCTTCTGGTATGCTGACTATCAGACATGTATAGGAAATGCACAAAGAAATACTGTATAAATATAATACAAAATTCTACGTTCTTAAAATGACGTGGGAATATCTATATCGTACGCCTGCTTCAACTATACGATACTATAGCCACTTACATCCCATATAGTGGGGAAGACACAAAGAAGTGGAAGTAACATATCTGAACAGATGATACAACGTACCAGGGATAAAAAAACCCAACCAATGTACAGGAGTTTGGACACTCAAAATGAATCACAACCACCCTCTGGACACCTGAGCCTATAAAGACATTGGAATACCTCCAGCTGATGTAATTTAGTAATTAACCAAAGCCTTTGCTAATACATACTAACAGAGTCCCATAAGCTCAGATGTCCAGCAGGTGGTGCATACCGGCCATAATTAACTAACCACAGGTCACCATCTAGTATAACAAAAATGACAAGGCAAAATAAAACTCTAGTACATTGTACCAGGAACATAAACACTACATGAGTATAAACAATCAGATTGTCCAGTAATTAAATCCCTACCCCATGACTTCTTTACAGTCCCTCCTCCCAAAGGTCACTGCTCCAGCAGTGAGTGGAAACCGAGAGTCAGGAGTAGGGTTGGGCATCGAGAACCGGTTCCAACTTAGAATCGTTTAAAAAATGTAGATTCCATCGGAATCGTTTGGAAAATTTGGTTTCGATTCCGAAGAACGATTTCAAAACGTGCAAGTTTTGCTTTCCGTAGCGGCCAGCCACCGTACTGCCAGGGCAGCCAGGCTGTTGTTGTGTTATCCACCACCAAGCACACAAAAGCGCCACTCAAAGGTGTGGCTTTATTTTACCTAAAAAACAATCCCAATTTCTTGCATTGGAGGATGCACTACAAATATGATTAAACATTTGCAGAATCGATAAAATTGGGGTGAATAACAACGTTACTTAGATCTTTTCTCTCGTAGATAGATTTAACGTTACGCAAATTGCTAACACAAGTAACGTTAGCAAACCTACTTCTGCTAGCGTTCAAATGCAGCATGAAACTCCGTTCACGTTAGCAGTCAATGGAAAAATAACAGCGGAGAATGTGGAAGAGTGCCACAAACGTTACAGCTTATGTGGTGAAAAAGCTGCATCACTTTGTGTGTCCAGACCACCTCTGCACCTATTTAACGGGTGTTCTAAACTGCCGGAGACACAATGTGTGCTGAACGTTCGCGCATACTGCCGACAAGACAATGTGACCCGTTTCAATCCCAGTTATTAAAGAATCGGAATCGAGAATCGATAAGAACCGGAATCGAAAGAAAGAATTGGAATTGGAATCAGAATTTTTAAAATCAAAACGATGCCCAACCCTAGTCAGGAGGGCGCCCCAAAGACCCCCAAAAGGCCCAGGCAGGGGCGGGTGGGCAAGCCCATCTTCTGTGGGACAGAGCACACCCCCACCAGCTGCCAGAGCCACCTCTTAGACCCCAGCACAAGCGGAGTTCTGCTGGAGGTGTAGGCAGCCAATAAAGCACTGGTGGTACTGAATCAGACCCCTGTGATGGCAGCAATGCTGGTAGGTTCACGTCAGTTGCCGGTTCTTTGGACACCATGGAGCCAGTATCCCTGGGCAGTGGGCACCTCCGCCGACGTTGCAGGCCCGGTCGGCCCCACCGACTTTGCAGGCCTGGTCGGCTCCGCCGACGTTGCAACGTCCGCAAACATCAGAGGCGTAAGCAGTACAGTGGCAGGTTCCGGAGATTGAAGCTGTGTTGGAGTTGAGCACTCCGGCGCCAGGCCTGCTGCTGCTAAACTAGCCTCCCTTAGCACTGTCCTTCTATAATATACAGCAGCATCTGTATCCAGCCAAACAGCCTTTGTATACAATAGAGCTGCATCTACCACCAGTACAGCACCCTCCAGCCTCCATGGTGGATTTTCTATAATACTAATATATAGAAGGAGTCCTTTCTCAGTCTCTGTTGACGCCTGCCATCTGCTGGGCATGCGTGACACATTCAAATGGATCATACACAAACAAGCTGGCTGTATCTCTTATCCTTAAAAATATTATTAATGCATCTCTGTGTGTCAAAAATAAAGAACACCATGAGGAGAGTAAGCGTTCTGCATTAGAAGGCAGTGGGGTGCTGGAATGAGGATATACAGGTATTTATGGCTCGTGTTTGGTGTGGGAATAAAGGTCATCGTTAGCATTAGCAAGAACCGAGAGCTAGACATCAACACGACAACCCACACTCATAACTAAATAGGAAGAAAAATTGAATTTGAGTATATTTGCACTTGCTTGTTTGCATAAAGCTGGTAATCCAGAGTGCTTCTATGCGTCTATGTTGTATACTTGTTTATACTTTATGCATACTGTGTTTGATAAAAACCAATATATATAATTACCCAAACATTGACAGAGCAGCAAATCCCTTCATTTTGACAGAGACAGAGAGAGGACTGTAATAATGTTGTTTCAGAGTAATACTGCTACAGTGTTTACTACTGTAATATCATCCATATCTACTGGTAATATCATCTCTGGGCCAGCTAGGGAATCATTTTGCTGCCTGAACGAATCACATTCTGCTGGCAATGCAAGAAACAAGAAGGATGTTCTTGAATCAGACAAACTTATTACCTGAGCTAGACTATTCAGGACTCTATTTGGTTTCTTGTTGGTTTGAATCAATAAGAATGTTTTCTAGTTTGTTTAAATGTCAGTTTAAATGTTTGAGAGGGTTCCTTAGTTGGATTCAATATTGGTTTTAATGTACACATGGAGCTCTCCAGCTTGATTCAGTGGTGGTTTTACTGTTTGGAAGTGTCCTGTTAGATATTATGTTGGCTTTAATGTTTAAGGCTGTTCTTCAATTGGATTAATATTGGTTTACATTGTTTAGTGTTCTCTAGATTTTATGTTAGTTTTGAACAGTGCTCTTTATTTTCTCTAAATGTTAAAAGAGATTGGTTTAGGTATGAGAGGGTTCTTTAGTTTTGCTTAAATTATAGATTTTGTGTACAGTATTAACAGCTCTATCTAGCTTGATTCAATATTGGTTTTATTTGACATTTTAGTAAATTAGCAGACGCTCATATCCAGAGTGACTCACAGTAAGTTTAGGGTGAAGTGCTTTGCTAAAGGGGCACAATGACATTTGACCAATGTCATTGAACCGGCAACCCTCTGATTTAGGCTGTTCTCATGGCGATACGTAAAAAAATCATCCAAAACAAGACTTTTGTGCAAATGTACAGTATAGTTTCTAGAGTCATGGAAATGTAAAGCCTCATACATTTACAAAACATAAGAACAGTATGTTACTTTATTCTAACCCTAACAACCTTAACCTCACATTAACCTCAACAACCTAGCATGTTATGCCTGATCTAAACATTCCCCAAGTACTTTTAATTGTGTCCGATTGGTCTATTCTTGGAAATGTTTTAGTAGAACTGCCATTCAATACATATAAAATTTCACATTTAAATGTGCATATCCATATGGCTGTCTACGTAATGCTGCAAAATTTCCATTACATATGGTTACCCACATTTTGCCATGACAACAGGTAGTCTGATTACAAGTATGTGTCCCTAACAACTGAGACACTCGATGCCACAGTTACTGAACATGACTAAGTGCTTATTTAGATACACATGTGGTCCTTTGTTGGTCTCCCTGATGACTCACTCATTATATTCAGACTCTGAAATGGAGACATGAACATGGACGTAATCACACCCTTTACACATTTGTCTTTTGTAATACAGATTCGGCCAGGGTTAGGATTCCGGGGAGTGTCATAGTGGTTTGCTGACAGTGGTATTGTCCATTTGACAGTAAACTGTACCATTTGACGGACAGTGTGGTTAATCCCATGGGTGATTGCAGTACATCCTCAGCAGGGAGTGTTTAACCGTGACCATGTGTGGTTGAGTCTCAGGAGGTTTAACCCCCTGTAGGGTGACTGGAGTAAGGTGCTTGGCCTGTTTAACCATGACCATTTGGGGTCAAGTCTCAGTGGTAAGTGCACATGCATGTGCCGATGGGCGTACACAGGATGATAGACAAACTCCCAGACTTGAGAGAAACAGTGTGACAGACACAGAAATACACAGAGACAATCAGACAGACAGACACAGACAGACAGACAGACAGACAGACAGACAGACAGACAGACAGACAGACAGACAGACAGACAGACAGACAGACAAACAGACAGACAGACAGACAGAGAGTAGTCTCTGTGAATGAGTACCGTAGGGACCAGTGAGATGAGCAGCAGTCCAACAGAAACAGATTCCAGCCAAGCAGAGAGTCCAGGGAGAAGAGTGTGTATGTGTGTGTTTGTTTGTTTGTGTGTGGGTGTGTGTGTGTGTGTTTGTGTGTGTATGTGTCCTTCCAGCTCACTGGGCCACAGTGATTCAGTTTAACTGCAGATAAACATGGACAGTACAGTCAGTCTGACCCATCTTTCTCCAACTCTCCATCTCTGCCTTCTTCTCCCTTGTCAACCTCTTTATCTGTCCACTGTCTCTCAGGTCTGCTTGTCTTCTTATCTCCATCATTTTTACATTTATTATGTCCTCCAGTCCCCCTCTATGCCCTCTGTCAGCTGATGTATCCCCACATTTATGGCCCTAGCTCAACTCCTTCCCTCTTTCTCTCTGGACAGCCTCCTGACTAACTGGGTAACCAACTGAATAACTGACTTGATGACTGACTGGATAATATGCCCCAAACCTGTGCCTGAATTTGGTGCAGTGGTCTAAGCTCCCCAATCACAACACATGCCCCCTGGAAAAGGGTGTTTGAGCTTGGCCGACTGTTTCTGCCCTTCATCTATATCGTACCCTACACAAGGGTGGACATACCATAAGGCAGCTCCTTCAGGCCTCACATTATCATGGGCCTCATCAACATGTCGTAATTCTTTTTTTAATAATTTAAGTAAATGTGAGCTGTTAACATCTGTGCTCGTTCTGTGTTACATCAGCAGTGTTGTGCGAGCCGTACTCATTTTGAACAACAATTTACAGACTCAAACCAGGCTTCGTTTTTTCAGAGTGACCATTCGTTTTTTCAGAGAAACCGGTCTTTCAGATGCTGGCCGTGACTCTACTGCAGACAAAATAACAAAAAAGTCTATTGTGTGCTCATAAAAAGGCTGCAGGCAAAATAGAAAGCAGGATTACACACTCGGTGCCTATTTTACTGGTATCTGCTCATCTACAAATCTCCCTGTACCTAAGTTCAATTACGCATGATTGAGCCATGCATTCATGCTGTTTATTCCCAATTCTTACTCTACAACCTGAATGTTGCAGCAGAAATCAAGACTCACCAGACCATGCAACGTTTTTTTCAAATCTATCAATTGTGGTGTGTCCGTGCAAAATGTAGCCTCAGTTTCCTGTTCTTAGCTTACAGGAATGTCACTTGGGGTGGGTGCTGCTGTAGCCCATCTGCTTCAAGGTTCGACATGTTGTGCGTTCAGAGATGCTCATCTGCATACTTGTAACAAGTGGTTATTTGAGTTACTTTTGCCCTTCTATCAGCTGGAACCAGTCTGGCCATTCTCCTCTGACCTCTGCAATCAACAAGGCAATTTTGTCCAGAAAACTGTAGCTCACTGGACATTTTCTCTTTTTCAGACCATTCTCTGTAAATCCTAGAGGAATGCCACGTTCAAAGTCACTTAAATCTGCTTTCTACCCCTTTCTGATGCTTGGTTTGAACATTAGCAGATCATCTTTCCCATGTCTACATGCCTTAATGCATTTGTTACGGGTCTGACGTTGAACAGACACGTCGCCAGATCGCTGAAATAAAGGAACCGAGACAGTTAACCTCTTTCTCCATTCACTGGTCCTTTACTTATATGTGACTTAATCAAATGTTCCATACTCTGACATTGTCTTAGAACAAACATCAATTTAACAGCATACAATATAATTTTCGTAATCCCAGAAATACATAAAATCTTACTTTTTTTACAGATTAGCATACTTCACCAATCATACCAATTAGTACACATTTCACACATCACATAAGAACTGCGTTCTTGGTGAAAGCACATGGTGAGTCACCTAATCTAAAGACATCTCTTTGGATTACCTACAAAAGTAAACAATATACAATAAAATATTCAAAGCACACTACAATCATTTACTTTTTACCATTTTGTCTAGTTCTAGTATTTTGAAATACTTTAAGATAGATCTTAGAAACTAACCTGAAATAAAGGAACCGAGAGTTCCATTAATTTTATGAAATAAAGTTAACCTCTTTCTCCATTCACTGGTCCTTTACTTATGAGAAAAAAAAGGTTAAACTCCCAGCATCCTCTACAGTCAGTAGGGTTTACACAGGTTATACTATTCAATTGTTTTCTAGCTCATATGGTTATTTTATCTGATAGTATGCTTTTTTCAAAATTAATATTACTGTTGTTTTAACGCATATGTCACACATTGACCAGCTCCCATATGATTGGCTGATTAGATATTTGCGTTAACAAGCAGTTGAACAGGTGTACCTAATGAAGTGGCCGGTGAGTGTGTATTTCATGCAGGTTGTTAGGGAGTCTCAGACTGGAATCTTCCCCAGAATCACTAAGTCCCCTCCTACCCCTGCATGCCTGGCTCTCAAGTCTCTTCTTCCTACTGTTCTGTCAATAAAATAATCAAAATAAGATAATAAATACTTCAAACCTAAAGGTGGCAGTAGAAGGTTTTTTGTTTGACGTCCCACTCACAGGGTGAGCATCTGGTTTGTCAAAGTGACGCAAATGAGAAAGTGCCTTAAACCTGCATTCTATCTGAATTCCACCTGGGGGCGATACGTCTGGTTGCAAAAGAGCTTGGTTTCTGTAATAGTCTATGAGAATGAGAGACACTTCTCATTTGATTATTACCTCAGTAAACATTCTCATAATGAGTATATGATCTCAATAGCTAGATTTAAACCTTCTGCAATATATAATGATGTTCATTTTTTCGTTGACTTTAAAATCGGCGATAATGCAAAGGGGAGTTTAGGGCGTGGCTATGGCGTTCAGTTGTACGCCAAGACACTCAAAGGAGTTATGAGTTCAGTTTTTCCGTTAAATAACATTAAATTATGTTTTACATAATGTTTTAACACTGTTTTTCGTTAACATACCAGGTAATATCAGTTAGCTAGCTAGATTACTCCTCCCTCTCATCTAAAATCGTCACATCCGGAACCAAGATATCTGCGTCCGTAATGGCAAATTCGATGACCCAAATCCGATCTTCACGAACCAATGTGTGATGTCACACATGTAACATTCAGTGATACATACAATCTATGGCCCCACTACTGTGCACGTCCTAGCCAGCCAATATTAGTAATAAAAAAGTTACTAGTAAAAAGCTCTTGTTGTAACCTGTGATCCGGTAGATCTCAAAATTGGTGATAGGTATTTTGGCCAGATTCGTTAGCTATAGCATATGATTTGGCTTTTTCCAACTGTTTGCCGTCGGCACTGTAAACATTCTAATAAAAGTGATAAGAGTTATATCAAGTTACCTATTCTTCCTCACTAATTATTTTGCCCACCGATGTAAGCTGTCATGTACACTAAAAGTGCTTAATTATCATATGGGCTGCAACACTTTTTCCAGACAGTTTGTGTTGATTCGCCGGCCTCGTCATAGTGGGTACAGTAGGCAAAAAAAAAATCTGAATGCAAAATTAACATTTCTTTCTGTATATGTAATTATGGTTACAACTGCTGAGTTTCATAACTATGATGCGCAAATGAAATGAACAATGCTCTCAGTAGAAATGAGACACTGTTTCTACTGTGCATGTTTTATTGACAGCGTCCAAGCTGTGCATGTCAAACCCACAAATCTTCAGGTCAGACCAAAAACATGCAGTGCTAAAGCAAACATCCCTACTAGGCTACCTGGGACTTTAATCAGTGCTCAGCACTGCTGCATTGCGTTTTCCTTTTCTTTACATTCGTTCAGGTACCTCAGCCCACTGGACCTCAGGATTTAGAAATAAGCACTGGTTGTCATCAAATGTTCATGGCTAGCAATATGATGAAGAAAATGTATCTCACTCTCCATAATCACATGGAGCTACACTCCGCTAATATGTGGCAGCTGCTTAGATACAAATCCATTTTAATTTATTCATAAGGTCAATACTAGCAACAGTAGCCAGTTATAAGATATCTTATTTCCCTGTGCACCTAGCAATATAACAGCTACCATGTTTTAGCCTGTGACTGATTTATCTAGCAAAAATCATAGGAGTGTGACGTTGCCAAGGACCACACCATTCTGCAACACCTCTTCCATAACCAATAGCAACCAGGAACCCAACCGTCATGAACACAGCACCACAGTTAGGTCGCAATCAACGGAATTCTGATCACCTGCGCTACTCCCCGTATGTATTTAAGCCTCCTGTTTTCCCACAACCATTGTGGACAGCCGGGGTGAGAGCATGGAATCCTTGTGGTGTTCCAGTGAGGCAGAGATTGAGCAGGAGCTGGCAGAAATTATTGAATTGGATCGACTGGCTCTAGAAAGGGGCAACAATGGGAATACTGTGATGGTGGTGGGTCGCGACAGCTGTGCCGTGAGAGAGGTCGGCATGGAGGGGAGTTCGGATGGGAGTGTGGGTGTTGCTGGTGTGGGGGTAGGTTTTGAGGAGTCACGGTATATGCGGAGGAAGAAGAAGCAGGCACGGAAGAAAGAGGGTGGTGAGAGTAGTTCTGGAGAGGGTGAAGGGCCGGCCCGTGGTGGTGTGGAGCAGGGGTATAAGGTGATTGTGGTGTTTGCAGCCCCGACAGGTAAGGTGTTGCACCCGGTATCACTCACTATGGCAAATAGGGAACAGGTTGGGAGGGTGACAGATGCTAGGTGTTTGAGTGGTGGGAGGGTTCTTACTGTGGTGGGTAGTGTGGCACAGAGAGATAAGTTGCTGAAGTTGGAGGTGTTGAATGGGGGTAAGGTGAAATGTCTGGTGCCTGGGAGTGCAGCGAAGATGAGAGGGGTGATCTTGGGTTTACCGGAGGGTCTGTCAATGGAGGAGCTTAAAGAGGGGGTGTCAGGAGGGTTTGTTTTGGACGCGAGACGAATGGGCAGTAGGGCGGTGGGGTTAGAGAAGGTGAGTCCCACCTTGTGTTGTTGGAGTTTGGAGGGCCGTTGCCGATTAGGGTGCACTCAGGGTGTCTTAGTTTTTATGTAAGGGAATATGTGCCACCGAGGTGTTTTAAATGTCAGCGTATGGGGCATGTGGCTGCTGTGTGCAGAGGGTTCGGGTAGGTGTGGTAGGTGTGGGGGTGCGCATGAGTATGGCAAGTATGGGGTAGGGGACAAGGTGAGGTGTTGTAATTGTGGGGGGGAGCACAGTGCTGCGTTTGGGGGGGGTGTGATTCAGAAGAGGGCAGCAGAGGCACAGCGGGTTAAGGTGGTGGATAAGGTCACGTATGCGCAAGCAGTGCGGAGAGTGGGGGGACTTGGGATAGGTGTGCTGGTGGAGAAGGAGCGGGATGTAGGCCCGGTGTCGGAGGAAGGTTTGGGGATTCACAAAGTGGTTTTGTCTGAGAAGTGTAAGCGTGAGTGAGTGGTTAGTAAGGATTTGTTGGTGGTGGGCAGGGTTGAGTTTTTGGCGTTTCTGTGTAGTGTGGTGAATATATAGGGATTTTATGGGTGTTACTGATGTCACAGGGGAGATGATTCATGAGTTTATGAAGGAGAAGGGGGGAGGGTAGGTAGTGGGATGTGGGTGGGGGTGGGTAGTGGGGTGTATTACGATTTCATAGGGTGGTGGGTTGGGTTGGGTGGCCTTGAATTGGGTGGGCCGTGACCGGCCTCACACTCCGGTACAGTTGGTGGCGGTATATGTATCCGCCATTAAACAAATGAAGAAGAAGAACAACAACCATTGTGAGGTATTGATTGTAAGTAGACAATATACTGAGCGGTTTTCAATACATGAATTCCTGGTCCGACCCTATTTTGTTATTACTGTTGACTCTGCGTTTGGATTACCCCTGTGTGCTTTAGATCTATTATTCTCTCCAGCGTGTACCAAACCTTTACTCTATCCGACTACCCTGTTTGTGTACCGACCTTGGCCTGAACTGACTACCTGCCCTGTGAACCGAACCCTGCCTGGCCGGACAACCCTCTTTGTTTTACGGAAACCTGCCTGTCTCTGTTCTTGTCTACGGATTTGACCCTCTACAGTCTACAGCTTTCTATTGTGGAAACCTGGACCCGTATTCATAAAGCTTCTAAGAATCCTCTTAGAAAACTCCTAATGTAGCTTAAAAACTTCTACATAGGAGTCTTAGCTTAAGAGCGATTCCAGACCGATCTAAGAGCAACTCTGAGCAAGGAAAAGACAAAAACTGTCATCTTAGTGAGGAGGCGGGGCTGACCCCGTTGCTATGTATGACACAATCCATTGAAGACTGTGATTGGTTGGTTGTCCAAGAAGGAAAAAACTGAGCGACTTTAAGTATTCCGTGAAACTGCCACGGATTTAGAAGTTTTTTTTGTGCCTGCAAGGTTGGAATGTCCAGCGGAACGGGAATGAACTGCGACACAATAAGAGGTTCTGAAAGTGCTGTAATTGTTTGTGTGATCACTCTGCTTACAGGAGATTTTGACAGAGCCAAATCATCACTGCTACATTGTTGCATTTTCCCAGTTGCCAAATATCTTAATGTAGTACTTTCATTTCTGGCACTATGGCATTTCTGCGGTGTGTCGGAGATATTAACGTGTCTCTTATAAGATCAGTCACAAACATGATCCCTGCACAATCTAATCTATAGCGTCTTATTGACTCACTGTCATCCATTGTCTGCAACACTTCGTAATTGCGCCGTTTTCTCCTCTACTGAAGGAACTCTTAAGCCTCTTAAAAGTCTTCATCTGTACTCCTACCAATTTTGACCTTAAGACCTCTTTTAAGAGTTAAGATGCTTTCTGAATTACTTTTTTCTTTACCAGGATTTTTATTTAATTTTAAAAGTAAACGCCCATATTTCTTAGAATTTTCTCACTAGGAGCTACTCTTTGCATTAAGATCTTTTATGAATACGGGCCCTGGTCCTGTTCTGTACATTACAAGGGCTTGATGTCACCAGTAAAAATGTAAGGATCAGTGTCCCACCTACGGCATGCTTTCCCCAACTGGACTAGAATCACAGTTCACAGTTCCAATTTTTAGGTAATACATCTTTACAAAGCTTAAAATCTCAGGAATCTAGCTAATGTCTCGGTTTTACAGTAGTTATAATAAAAAATATCATTACACCTTATAATGTTAGCTATGTGCGTTGTACACATGTGCCTCAAATAAAATAGGAGGTGGGTTACAATCACTGCTCAGAACTGCAATTTTTAAGTTATATATGAATGTCTCATATGTCCTTAAAGGTTAAGAGCTTAGGACTCTAGTGATTGTCTCAGTTTTACTATAGCTATCAAATGTACGACGTTATGTGTGATAATTTGAGCTATGAGTCTTGTAAACAAAGCCGTTCATTAGGTCACCTCATAGAAAATACACAGTCGATTATAAACATGGTTTACAAGTTAAATTTTTAAATAATATATATGTCACGAATCCCCCTTGAATAGATAGAGACAGGCGCGAAAGTTGCAATAATCCAAAAGAACTCTTATTTAATAGAAACAAAATACTGCCGCGAGGGGCTAAGCGAATAGAAGTCTGATATAAACAGGAGACACCGGGATAGGACACGTAACAGGAGACATTAATCGACAAGAGACAAGACCAAACACTAAACCTAAATACACTTACTAACAAAGACAATGTACAACACCTGGACATGGAAATTAACTAAACCGTGATCTATTGGGTAACTAAAACATGTGACAAGACAAGGGAGTGAGGGGCGAGAACCTAAACCCAAAACAAAGCACACCGGGAGACATCTCAAGACAACACAAGGCAAGGCACAAAAGGGACATTAGGGGGAACCATTACACCACACACTGGGAGAGAACCTATATACATAACACACATAACAAAACAGTACAACTAAACCACCGTAAATATATACTGAACACATGAGACATAACAGAACACAAAAGAGGGGCATATTATACAGTCCATACAGGGCTGGACGTTACAATATACATGTCCCATATCTTTACAAATCTTAAGATCTTAGCATTCTAGTGATTATCTTGGATTTACTATATAGTAGCTATTAAATTTAAAACGTTATGACTGATAAACTAAGCAATTCTGCTAGCAGAGTATAGCCAACCACATATATGAAACAACATATACTAAACTAATATGGAAATATAGTCTTAAATCTATATTTTTCTTAATCACAGAGTCCCAGTAATGACATAGAGCATTGTTTTCCCAAGTAAAATTAATCTTGTTACGTCAAAATTTGGCAATTTCAGGACCGCAACATTACGAAATGTATCCAGAAACAAACTAAATTTTTTTTATGAATCGTGGGGCCGAATTTATGAGCAAAAGACAGACGTGAAAAGTGTCAGCATTGTCCGTAATATGTTGAAAATCGTCAACCTTATGAAACAGAGAGGTTATAAATGACCAATATCCTCCATATAAACTAAAGTATGCCAGACATATTTGAACAAAGACAATTATAGTCTCCTGACCTGGATGAAAATGTCATCACATTGCATTTTTAAGGGAAATATACTTCTACACATAACGTAATAACTCTTCAGCTCTTCACTCTATCACTCAAAGACTTTAGATATATGTCATCATCTACTAGGGGACACAAGTGAAAGTGTTTACACGACCCTATCTCAATATATGGCTATGTACTGTAGTTCTTTTTCAAAGAGGAAGTAGAAAAATAAAACCAAAAAATATTTTATTTAATCTAATGCCATATTCACTGTGTACATTTATTCTAAATAAATTTTACATATCCAAAAAATGTAAAGTCTCTCCTCTTAAGAAATGTCAAACATATGTGTGTACCTGCTTCAGGTCCAGTGTAACAAGAGGGTAAATTTGGGTATTTTTTTTTTAGGCAGAATTTCACAATCAGAGCCCGATCCTTAACAGGCTAAATCTCCTACCTCACCTCAGCCCTGCTCCCAACTCATTCTGTGTCTGTTCATGGGCTTTCAGTCTCCATGGTGGTTCTCTTTCTCCATCATCTTTACTACAGTCACTTACCCTTACCTGGGTACTCTCTGTGTCTCCCATTCTCTCTATCATTCTCTAAATTTCTCTCTCACATTCCATTTGTAGTCTCATGTAGCCTTGATGATAATCGTCCACCCACTTTGTCCCTCCCTGAGAGAGAAAGCGATCAGGACAGAGAATGAGGGGAAGGCCAGAGGTGGTCAGGGAAAGAGGGAGATATAGACAGCGGGAGTGTCCATTCTAAGTTCCATGGGTCAGGGACCAGGTAATGTATCACCCACTCAAAGAATAGGGGAGAGAGGGATGTTCAGGTAGACTGTGAGCCTCCTCCCCTCTCGTCCCCCTCTCCTCCCCTCCATGTCAGTTTGATGAATGGCTGTGTTTGTGCTGGTGGCTGTGTGTGTGTGTTTGATTAATGGCACATGCCCATAGGGGATTTGCTGCAGTTAGCAGTGTTTAAAGTTGACTGCAGAACAGAGGGTCTGTGTCACACACACGTACAGTACACACAGACACAAGTGAAAGGTATAACCAGACATTTAGTTACATTTTTACATTTTAGTAATTTAGCGGACGCTCTATTCCACAGTGATTTCCAGTTAGTTATGAATGCAAAATGACAGATACGATTACACTGCTCAAAACACACAAAGGCATTTATTTATATATTTAGGATTGTTTTGCATGGCAAGTTGACTGAGAACATGTTCTAATTTGCAGCAACGATCTGGGGAATAGTAACAGGGGAGGAGAGGGGATTAATGAGCCAATTGAAAACAGAAGATAATTAGGTTGCCAAGAAGTCATGAGGGACCGATTGTACATTTGTCCAGGATACTGGGATTAACACCCTTACTCTTCAATAAGTGCCATGGGATCTGTAGTGGCCACAGAGATTCAGAACACCTGTTTAACATCCCACCTGAGAGACAACCTACACAGGGCAGTGTCCTCTTCACAGCCCTGGGGCATGGGGATTTGATCTTTAGACCATAGGGAGGAGTGCCCCTTACTAGCCCTCTAACTTCAACTGCACTTCCAGCAGAATTGGGTCACCCGTCCAAGGACCGACCTGGCCAAATGCAAAATAGTAGCGGGATACGAAGCACTATGCTGCTGACACTGTAAACAGATGCAGCTGAAGGGCCTTTATGAGTGATTATTATTGATACTGTCATCTCACTTTGAAAAACATGTTGGAATGTGTGTGAATGTGTGTTTATACTGTTTTAAGTGTGTGTGGAGAGTGATCACAGCAAATGAATGTCAATGTTATATGTTTGTACGGGTAGGTAAAATGTCTATATATGAGTCAGGCCATTGGTTATGGTGAGCAGTATACAATTTAAATATATTAGTGGTCAAGTCACCAACTTGGATTCATAAGCCTGTGTGATGTTATCCTTTTTTAGTCAAATCTTACCTTAATCAGTCTGACTGGATGCTAAAATCTGCTTTATTACTTCACCTCACAAATAGATTTTTGCTTTCAACTCAAACATATTTTCTTTTCTCTCTGTACAAATGTGAAATACTGAGTGTTTGTGTACATGTGTATGTATGTGTGTGTGTGCGTTTTAGTGTATATACATGCATGAGTCATCTTTTCTGGTTTAAATGTGTGAAGAGCTTTGCTAGAAAAGCACATCAAACTGAAAAGATGGAGAGGAACGGGGAATGGACACTGCAATCTAGGGATACTCTCTGTCACTACTGATCTTTTCAGCTTCCAGGCCTCTTTTCCTCTTTCTTTTCTCTCTGTAGTCTGTTCTGACTCTCCTATGTTCTCTCTCTCTTCCTCTGTTCTTTCCCTACTCCTGGTTTCTATCTCTTCTCTGTCCTTTCTAGTCCTCTGTTGTCTTCCTCTGTTGTCCGTTTCTCTGTTCTTTCTTCCTTTGCATTTGCTTACCCTATTTCATTACATTGGCATATGAACAGTACCTAAGAGTAAATATAACATGACATTTTTCAACAACGATCACAACAGTGTCCATCAGTAAAGCAACTCCTTCAGTTATAACATCAACTACTTCACCTAGTCCCAAAAAGTGTTTGAGTTAGTAAAAACTGTTTCAGTTACAGTAGTAACAACAATTGTTTGACAATTTGAGTTAGTAACTTTTGAAATGTAATCTATTACAGTCACACATTGCCTCTAGTAAAATACATTTCAGATTACTTCAAAATTAAATTTTTAATGTAATGCTTCTTAAGTGGCATTACAAGCCAAAACAGAAGATTACAACATTTATCAAAAGATTAGATTTACATAGCTGGCCAAAATGAAGCATTTTACCTCATGCATTACTCAATAAGGCATGAAGGGAGATTAGCATAGCATGTGCAAAGGCTGCTTTCAGATTAGTCCATTGGTCCCAAGCAGGTTATTTTAATTGATATGACAGTTGGAAGAAGATGCTAGGGAGACAGGAATGATGTGTGAGACTGAGTGGAAAGCAGCTGTCAGTAGACCGAGCCCGGGCTCAAATCCCTTTCACCAGGGCAGGGTTTGGGTGTTTGTAGTCGAATATGGTTCCTTGGCCTCTTCGGGCTCTAGTGTCTTTTAATAGCAGCTTGGGCACTTGTGAGCTTAACATAGACCTCCTATTATGATTAGCAGTATGATAATGATCCTTACAGTATTGATGTGGTTTGGAAGACTTATTTCGTCATTAGGAATCTTTCTGATTCTGCTCAAGGAGAGACTTAATCGTGAATGGTATGTCATGTAATTGGAGAGATAATTCCAATAAATGGAAACATACCAATAAAAATACATGCTGCTCTTATGAAATTGCATAAATAAAGCACAATCAACAGGAGCTGTTTAGCTGATTATAAGGGTTATGATATCTAAATATTTAACCACAGCTCATCCCTGACCCAGAATACTGGTGTTCCACAAGGCTGTTTGCTGAGCCCGCTCATTTTCTCCATCTTCACCCATGAATGTGTGCCTGCACGTGCATCTAACACCATCATAAAGTTTGCAGACGACACCACAGTGGAAAGCCAGATGAGCAACAATGATGTATTGGCCTACAGGGAAGAAGTCCAGTAAGTGGTGTCATGAAGACCAAAGAGCTCATTGTGGATTACAGGAAGTCCAAACGCTGCTCACGCACACACATTTACATAAATGTAGATTGAGCATTTCACAAGCCTCAACACTTTCACCCTGGTCAAGAAGGGGCAGCAGTGACTCTAGTTTCTGAGGAGATGAAGAAAGCCCACCTGTCTCGTCATACCCTGGTCAACTTCGAGATCAGAAGGCCCTGCAGTGGGTGCTGAAAATTGTCCAGTACATCATCAGAAGGGCATGGGACCTCCTTCTCAGCAGGATTCAGGAGCCTCAACCACCCGGTAGGTCCCCTAACCAGCAGGCCAAACCAGCTAGCCCCGTTAGCTCCCCCAGCAGGAAAGCTAAAACCCCTAGCAGGCAGGCTAGCTCTGTTAGCTCCCCTAGCAGGCAGGCTAGCTCTGTTAGCTCCCCTAGCAGGCAGGCTAGCTCTGTTAGCTCCCCTAGCAGGCAGGCTAGCTCTGGTAGCTCCCCCAGCAGGAAAGCTAAACCCCCTAGCAGGCAGGCTAGCTCTGTTAGCTCCCCCAGCAGGCATGCTAGCTTGGTTAGTTTCCCCAGCATAACGGCTAGCTCCTCCAGCTTAAAGGCTAGCTCACTTAGCATAGAGACTAGCTCCTGGAGTAACCCCCATGCTAGCCCATCTGTTACTGCCCCTAGGGCCTCTGTTACTGCCCCTAGGGCCTCTGTTACTGCCCCTAGGGCCTCTGTTACTGCCCCTAGGGCCTCCGTTACTCCCCCTAGGCCACCTGTTTCTGCCCCGGTTTATTCCCCCAGTGCTCCCTTTCGGTCCCATGTTAGGGACCCCATACCAAGGTTAGGGCTGGTTAGGGGATTGGTGAGGAGGCAGGAGAGGAGACCCCAGGCGGAGAAGGACAGGGTGGCCCTCGCGATTACCCAGCTGGAGGGGTCAGCGCTGTCCTTCGCCTTGGCTCTGTGGGAGGGAAACCACCCTCTGTTGGAGGATCACCAGGGGTTCACCCGCCTGCTGGAGGGTATGTTCGGGCCTCCCCCGAAGATGGCCTCCCCACAGTCTCCATCACAAGCCTCCAGGCCACCAGAGGCCGCTGTTTCTGCTCAAGCCTCCAGGCCACCAGAGGCCGCTGTTTCTGCTCAAGCCTCCAGGCCACCAGAGGCCGCTGTTTCTGC
>JACXGM010015297.1:0-21409 GCA_016801145.1 Umbra pygmaea | reverse complement strand
CTGAGATAATCTGACTTCCTAAAATGTCTTAAAATAATAAGACAAAAATATGGTATAAAGTAACATAATAAGTAAATCATTCTTAAAGTAATATACAAATATTAAAAATTATAAATACCTCAAATCATGGTACACTACCGTACGTAGAATATTACATACACTGTTTTTAATAGTAAAATGTATCGGTATAAATATTGGCGATACTGGCCAACTTATTGGCCAACTCCCCTGAAATCCAGGGGAGTTGCAGCAGCTAGCTAATCTGCACTGACAATTAAGCTAAATATTATATGAATAATTAAGGTGTTGTGAAGTGATGAATATTATCCTTTTATCAAGCATGGCCCAAACATAACCTATTGTTGAATTAACACAAAAGTGGTTATTGAAAATAAATATGTTGTCTTTTAAAATGTCTTTTTTTGGGGGGGGGGTATTTTTGACCTCGGTATTTGTTAAATCCTGGTTACGGCCTTGAACCCAGGATGTTGGATTTCATTCATCCATGTTGTACCAATGTGTCTGCTGAGTCAAAAACCATAAAGCACTTCCCTATAGGTCAAAGTATAACCTTTCTATAGGCCAAAAGATCAACTTTGTGCAAGGCGGACCTAAAACTCCTTAGACCTTGAAGGTTGATGTGAGCGGAACTGCTAGCATTAATGAGGAGTCTGCAGCTACCAACCTTAACGTTACCTTAGTCAATGACACCGATGTCAAATGTGAGTAACGAAACACATGCATGGCCTGACTGTTGGTCAAGGGACGTACACACACACACACACACACAACTTTTTTTAAATAAATACATTTAGCTACATTGTTATAAATAACAATAAATTGTTGTTGTACCAGCAATATCTCAAAGGTTTGTTTTTCACTGTAGAAATCTCAAATGTCATAACCATTTGCCAATGCAAGAGAGTACAGACACCTTTTTTCCCCCACTTCAAGCACTGGGGGTATCGATGGAAAGGTGAGGAGCTGTAGAATGTGAATCAGGTGACAGATTCAAGGGGAAATCATATTTGGTCAATAGGGGGCAGTGCAAAGTCAGGAATTGTAGCCAAAATGTTGTTTTTGGTTGAAATCCTTTCTCCAAAATTCCACAGTAGATTTGGACATTTAGGTATCACTGGAAAGGTGATGTAGTATGTGAATCAGGTGACAAATTAAATGGAAAATCATATTTGGCCAATAGTGGGCAGTGCAAATTCAGGAATTATTGCAATAACATTGTTAAAATGTGGATTTTTGGGTTAAATAATTTCTCCACAATTCCACACTAGATTTGGACATGTGAGATATCATTGGAAAGGTGAGGAGCTGTAGTATGTGCATCAGGTGACAGCTTCAACGGGAAATCATATTTGGCCTATCATATTTTGCACTGCCCCCTATTTGCCAAATGTGGTTTCCTGTTGAATATTTCACCTGATTCGAATACTACAGCTCCTCACATTTCCATGTATACCTCACATGTCCAAATGTACTGTGGAATTATGGAGAAAAGATTTAACCCAAAAATTCACATTTTGACATTGTTAGTACTACAATTCCGGAATTTGAACTGCCCCCTATTGGCAAAATATGGTTTCCCGTTTAATATTTTACCTGATTCGAATACTACAGCTCCTCACCTTTTCCAATGATAGCTCACATGTCCATATCTACTGTGGAATTATAAAGAAAAGATTTAACTCAAAAATCCAAATTTTGGCAATGTTATTTCAACAATTCCTGACTTTGCACTGCCCCCTATTAACTAAATATGGTTTCCCATTGAAGTTGTCACCTGATTCAAATACTAGAGCTCCTCACCTTTCCAATGATACCTGACATGTCCAAATCTACTGTGGAATTTTGTAGAAAAGATTTAACCCAAAAATCAACAGTTTGGCAACAATTCCTGACTTTGTACTGCCCCTTATTAACTATGGTTTCCCGTTCCTTCAGCCTCGTGGCTTTCTACACTGCTGAGGTGTGCGGTTATTCCCTGGCAACTTACTCTGTCATGTGTTAATGCTTACATATGTCATTTTCAAATTATCATGCTTGCACAACTCCTGTTGCATAATCATTATGAGGTTATAAACTAAAAAAAATACCAGACATGTGTACTGTGACAACTAATACACACAATACAATTACAAAGGCACTTCTCATTTCAAAATAAAAAAAGGATATTATAGGCCCTTCTAGTTTAACAGAGTATTCTATGGCCATTACACAATCCATACTAAGAACTAACTTGATTAAAACCACATGATGTAACAATATTACATTTTATTAATTGTTACCATGTTCACAAACTCCCATAACTGTTGTATATATTCTATTTTTATCACGGGGTGATCCATGTCTCAGAAAAACTAAGGTTATTAAAGTGTGTGATGTCCGGCTGGAAGGATATCTTTGCTCTGAGTTCATCTGTCTTATTGTCCAGAGTGTTTGTTCGCTAGTAAGGCCACTTCCCACTGCGATGGTTCCATTTTTTCATCTTTCACAGCAAGGGAGAGACTGAGGTAGAGCCCTAGATCTTCTGTTTGTGGTCACTCAGGTAGGTCGACAGGATGTTGAGTACTCTGATACTGATAATCAAAAAGAAATTCCTAGGCTTTATGTTATGAATCCCATTGCAGGGTGTATGAAAAACGAAATAGTATAAAAGTATAAAAGAAAAATAGAAAACAATAGAAAACTGCAAGGTTTGCTAGGAGAACAAAGTGAGGCACCCAGCTACGGTTCCATCTTGCAATCTTAATTAATATACCTGGTGTTCAAATAAAAAAATGTATTGTTTGTTCAACATAGAGCCGGAGCATTGCCATTTTCAGAACGTTGTGGAGATTGTCCCAAATTCCAAGAGTTAAAGGGCTTAAAACTGTTAACAGCATCATTTAAAGAGGCAAAAGAAGAAGCACTAGAACTGGGAATTGTGGTTTAATTCAGCTTAATTGGGTTCTCATGAGTAGGGATAACATGTATCGGCTTCGGCCGATACACGGCTGCTGCATTCGCCAATTTTCCGGGCATTGTTGACAGGCGTCAACACAGGCAGCTCTGTGTTGCTGGAGACGCTGAGGTTCACGTGCAGACCATGCACTGCTCCTTGTTCTACCTCACCTGTTTTACTAGTTTTTTTAAGTTCAATAAATATTCCTTTTTTAAATTAAGACTTGAAATATTTGTTATCATCATTGTGTAATTGTTAGTATGTATATTGAGGGAGCAGAAGCAGTATTAGCTCATGTAGTCCTCATGCCTCCAGTATTAGGCTATATGAAAAAAAGTTAATTCTATCAATCTATTATATATTCCTCCTGAGAAACATTTAAACAGTTCACAAAAAGTGTACCCTGTTATGTTTTTCACAAATACTAATGTCATCATATACAAACTGTATTCCTTATCTTCCTAGAAATTGTCATGGAATCAACAAATTTTGTCAGAGACACATTAACGAAGTGGAACCTCAGTGAATTAATTACAATTTTTGAAGGTGAACATTTTTAATTATGGAGTTTATGCTTATACATGTTATTTTACATTGAATAATGTGATTTAATACCACAGATTAGTGGTAATGATAATACATTTATTTTATTGTGATTTATTATTAGTGTATTGTCTTCTCAAGTTAAACAGGTTTACTTGTTAATTTTATGTGTTTATGTATATTTTCTGAATTTCAGATGCAGGAATAAATGAAGAAAGTTTCTTCTTACTTACGGAGAGATATATCGAAAAATTAATCCCCAAAATGGGACCAATGTTAATATTTACAAAGAAACACAACGAATTGGTAAAGGTACAGTATATACAAAAACTGATGTAAACAATAACTAAAGTTACATAGTAGTAGTGGTGGTTCTGGCTCGTATTTATTTTGTATAAATAATGTAATGCAAAATAACCTGTTCTCAGTTATTCTCAACTGACCTTTGTAATCCACTGAACTAGCATATCATTGTCAGCCTAGAAATGTTTTAGCGTATACAGCTCTGTAAAAAAATGTGCAGACGGTTGACCATTTTTCTTAAATCAATCCCACTGAAAACCTCTGGAATGTGATCAATACGAAGATGAATGGTCACAAGCCATCAAGCAAAGCCAAGCTGCTTGAATTTTTTAACCAGGAGTGGCATAAAGAGCATGTCAAGATGCATGAGAGATTATTATTATTATTATTATTATTATTATTATACAAGTATTAATCCATATCTTTTAAGTTATTTAGACCAGTTGTCATTTTCTGCAAATAAATGTTCTTCTGATGATTCCTCATACATGTCAAAAATAGCTATGCCATAGGCAAAACAAAAAATGATTGGGGGTGCATAATAGGTGTCCCCTTGGGAAGTTGCAGTGTTGTGCTCAGGTCGGTGGCTCAATAGACCAGCGACTCTGATCTCCAGGAGTGAGGAGGTGGATCCGTGACAGTTCTAAATGAAAATATTATTATTTGGAATTTCTGAGAAATGTTGTCAGTAGTTCATGGAATTAAACAAATGTTCATACCTATCAATAATAAAACCAGATTTTTTTTGCTGTGTTTTTTTTTCAAGAGCTGTATGTTAGGATGTTGTCTAACTACTTTCCTAAGTGGTATTATTCACCTGTTCATTTTAACCTGTCATTATTTTAACTGCAGAAACAACAGACACCCAGCAATGATGATCGGAACATTCAAGAGGCTCCATTGCCATTAGCCTCCATTTTTAAGGTATCTCCCTACCATTGGCATGTTTCCTTGAAATCGAAATGCGAAAAATATGCAGTGCATTATCTAACTTTTAAACCCCTACATATTTCAGGTAAGAAGTACTAATCTAAAATTTGATTCTCAATTCTTCTGATAACATAATAAACTGATTATGTTGAAAACAAATGTTCCAGGGGTCCGTGTGGTATAGTGGGCTAAGACGCTGCCATGCAGAACAAGCTATGTCACGATAGTCAATGGTTTGAGCTTGACTATGGCCTGAATATGGATGTTGCACAAATTTGCATTGCCCTGCCTGGGATTTGGGAGAGATCATTCAGAAATTCCATACCTTGCCACATCGCTCTCCAGTGACTTCTTGTGTGCAGATCAGGCACCTGTAAATTCAAATTCTATTGTGTTAGTTGAGCAGTGTGAAAATAGTCGTCTGGTTATGCAATATGAGCGCTCTTCACCATCCTGCATCGAGCAAAGGATTTGCAGAGCTGATGACAAGGTAGGGTCAGTGGTAACTGGACTGGACCGATTGGGATGGGTAAAAAATGTGGGGGGGGGGGGACATGTTCCCACACTAGTTTTGGAACCTGCATTCTATCCAACAGCTTGCAATTTGATACTCATAGGATACGTTTCAAGACCTGAAGTACCAAAAAATTGATTGATGACCTCCATGGCCCCCCCTTCCCCGCATGACCTACATGACCCCTCCCCCTGACCCCCACACTACCATACTACAGCTTCCTAATATTTGCCTCAACAAAGACAATTTTTTTTTGCTGACTGGCCCCTAAGGCCTGAACCCTGTATGGTTCATTAAGAAGACAATGGACACTCTGTGAGTATGTGATTTTGTCTGCCAGAATGTTTCTGTCAGGATCTATGCATCTGGGTTTCTCTAAATTCTGTAACCTACAGCAAAACAACCTTATCAATAGGTTGCCAGAATTGATCATGTGTGTGAGCAAACCCACCAATTTGTGTGAGTGATCATGTCAGGGGCATATAAATGGATCAGTATGTAAAATGCAATTAACTCATTACATTGTGTCTGTTTGTGCTTTTAGCAAATGTGTTTACATCTGGATGCAGAGGGTCAAAACAGTGATAATTACAAATTGTCCAAACATTTTGAGATCTTAAATGGGTATTGTTATATGACACAACAAATGCTTTCCTAAATTGCTATGGTGTATGCTGTAAGCAAATGATTTCCTTAGGATCAAACTCATGCATTGCATGTGAGAGTGGATAGCAGTAATCCACCCATCAAATTCAAGTAATTTATTACCCCCCGTGACCTCCATCAACCCCACCCCCTCCCTTGACCCCCACCTGAAAACAAAATGGCTTTCTAAGGTGCAAAATTAGAATACTTAAGAAATGCTTAATAAAGTGAAATAAAATATTGCAAAGTGTTAAATATAAACAGAGAAACCTGAGACCTGAAAAGGTTGGGAAAACAAGTTTATGATATTACCAGTCTTGGTGGGGATGACGGTTTTGCATAATATGCAAACGACTTTGGTCTGACTACGGTCAGACTTTTAAAAACCAAAAAACTGCCACATTGGCGAGCTGACATTTCCCGTTTTATCAACAATTTACTCGCTCGCTGCGGCACAAATTTTCCACTTATCAGTTTCAGTTACTGAAGAATCCAACACGACTCATGAGACAATAATATTGCGCAACCAAACTTTATACTGTTAAATGATTAGCTGTTAGCGTGTCACCCGCTAAGTTGTTAGGTTACCAGAGAGTGAGTGCCTTTGTTTATGCAACCAAAATTGCTTTGCAACCGCTGTTTTTTCCCGACGAGGCAAAGGAAATTATTGAACGTTTTATCGAATGCATTTTTTATTGATTACTTGATTGATCTCTCACTCTCTCACTCTCTCACTAGTCTTATTAATAGGATGTCAGAATTTATCATGTGTATTAAAACTCTGTGGGATTAATCAAAGATTTTATAAATGGTTCTTATTACCAACTCAAAACTTTGCAGATTTAACACTGTTTCTCCGAGATCTGTCTTTCAAAGGTTCATGCATTTTCCCTCAAAGCTAAGATAGATCTAAGTGTTTTGAGAGCTGTTGTCTCAACCACAGAGGGTTTTGGTTCGACAGGACCATAAAACCATTTGTTTAAACAGACATCCAAATTGAACGTTGACTCAAATGAACCTTTGAAAGATCATAAAATCAGTACCAGTTAATTTTCCCACAGAATTATTCCAACACTGTGTGTCAGTCTAAGCTATCACATAGGTTCAACTTAAATAAATGTGTGTGTGTGTTAACAATTGTTTGTGAGTGTTTCTGTCAGGGCATTTCAATGGATCAGTATGTTAAATAGTATTTGCTGTTACATTGTGTGTGTTGTTTAGATTTAACTATTTACATTTCAAATTCTGAGGTTAGCATTACATTTTTTAAGTTTCATATCATTAATATACTGGTTTTCTTCACAAAAGGTAAAAATATACACTTACCTAAAGGATTATTAGGAACACCCGGTCAATTTCTCATTAATGCAATTATCTACCCAACCAATCACATGGCAGTTGCTTCAATGCATTTAGGGGTGTGGTCCTGGTCAAGACAATCTCCTGAACTCCAAACTGAATGTCAGAATGGGAAGGAAAGGTGATTTAAGCAATTTCGAGCGTGGCATGGTTGTTGGTGCCAGACGGGCCAGTCTGAGTATTTCACAATCTGCTCAGTTACTGGGATTTTCACGCACAACCATTTCTAGGGTTTACAAAGAATGGTGTGAAAAGGGAAAACATCCAGTATGCGGCAGTCCTGTGGGCGAAAATGCCTTGTTTGTGGGCCAACTGCTTCAACCTGATAGAGCAACTTTGACTGAAAAATAACCACGCAAAGCATTTGTGAAGCCACAACACGCACAACCTTGAGGTGGATGGGCTACAACAGCAGAAGACCACACTGAGTACCTCTCATCTCCACTACAAATAGAAAAAAGAGGCTACAATTTGCAAGAGCTCACCAAGTGGAAAGTTGAAGACTGGAAAAATGTTGTCTGGTCTAAGTCTCGATTTCACATGGTAGAGTTAGAATTTGGTGTAAACTGAATGAGAACGTTCATCCATCATGTTCTCATTCTGTTTACCTAACATTGATCCTCTGATGGCTACTTCCAGCAGGATAATGCACCATGTCACAAAGCTCGAATCATTTAAATTTGGTTTCTTGAACATGACAATGAGTTCACTGTACTAAAATGGCCCCCACAGTCACCAGACCTTGGGGCGGCAGTGGGTCAAGTAGGTTGTCTATCAACCAGAAGGTTGGTGGTTCGATCCCCGGGTCCTCCTGACCAAGTGTCGAGGTGTCCATGAGCAAGACACCTAACCCCAGCTGCTCCCGACGAGCTGGATGGCGCCTTGCATGGCTGACACCGCCGTCGGTTTATAAATGAGTGAATGAATGGGTGAATGTAAGGCAGTGTAAAGCGCTTTGGTGGCCATAGTTGGTCAGAAAGATGTGCAATATAAATGCAGTCCATTTACCATTTACCAGATCTCAACCCAATAGAGTATCTTTGGGTTATGGTAGAACGGGAGCTTTGTGCCCTGGATGTGCATCCCAAAAATCTCCAACTGCAAGATGCTATCCTATCAATATGGGCCAACATTTCTAAAGAATGCTTTCAGCACCTTGTTGAATTAATGCCACGTAGAATTAAGGCAGTTCTGAAGGCGAAAGGGGGTCAAACACAGTATTAGTATGGTGTTCCTAATAATCCTTTAGGTGAGTGTTCTGTTTTAGGAATACAAGTTTTTTCTGCAATGCTACCTTTGAATCTGTAAAATGAGCAGTTTGGGTAGTTTAATTTGTAAACACAGGTTCTAGAAATGTCAGTAGGTCTTTTTAGAAAACATATATTGAAAAATAGCCAAGCAACAGCTTACTTATGACAAGTGTATACCAATTTATTTAAATAAATTTCCAGCTTATACCCTCTATTTTTGATTCTATTTCAACTCGCATGTATCTCTGTTGGAATTATATGCTCTATGGCCTCTCTAGGGTCCAAGCAAAAAGCTAGGATACAATTCAACCCAGGGTCTGTGTGAGTGGATTATGTGTTAACGACCCTCTTTTCTATGTTGTCGGTAACTATAGCTATTGGTTATATTTTAAAAATCTGTGTAAATCCAAACTAATATTGAAAAAATGGTACATATTTTTTTTAAGACATCATTTGAAGAAATGTTATACATTTTACTTGTCAGATCAGAATCTGACAGGTTCTAAATACTTTTATAAGACAACCATTAATCTAGGGAAAGCAATGCTTTTTAGAATTCTTACTCCCAAAGACTTAGTAGTACAGTGACACATCTCATCACAAAGTGTTGACCATATCTCTTAGAAGGGGCTGGACAAACTCAAAATAATTGAAACAGACCACTCCTTAACTTAGTTAGGTGTACTTTAGTTTTTAGCAACAAGGTTTACAATGTAGCAAATGGGTCCCCATGTGTTTGTGTTTCAGCATAGGTGGTTGTGTTTGTGTACGTGTGTGTGTTTTTAGCGTATGTGTGTGAATGTGTGATTACAGCTGGGTGCAGAGCTGTGTGTAGTTGTTTGCATGCATTGTCAAAAACTCTTAAAACATAGTCATTTATGACACAGATATGATAAGGTATAGCATTATAGTCTGAACAGCATGTGTTTCTGTCATATTCCAAGCTTAAAACAAAATTCAGATGTTCATAAAACAGTTTCCCTTAACAAAAGATCTGAATGGGTGTCACTTTGTGTCTGTTAGCCTCCAATCAATCCAACAAAACTGATTTACACAAGGGTCAGTTTGGATCACAAACTATGGTGATACATCATAGTTACACTGTAACCCATTCAAACTGCTATGAATATTGAAATAAAATATGTTCTTACCCTTTTCGATGATATTTCAAAACATGAAGTTTGCAGGGTTGTACAATGTGCTTCACATGTAACCCCACAGCATCACAAATCCTATGAACCATCAAGGCATTGGTTTCTCACAATGTTCAGAATGGAAAATATTGATTCATATAGAATTAGAAATAAATAGTATTCCTACAATAGTTTATATCTTGTTTTGGTCATTTCGCAAGTTTGTGTTTTATTTCCAAAGACATCTTAAAACTCAACCACTTTTCACACAATGTTCTCTTGTATAGTGCTCACACTCTGGCACGGGCCTCTGACTGTCAGCCAAGGGCCCCCTGATATGGATAAAACATACCATAATATAGTCCAGATACATTTAGGAAAATCTTTGTCAGATGCTTTTAAGCAATTCAAACACAATGTAATAGAATCTCATGTAATAATGAGCATTTGATATGGTGGTTTGTAAAATAAGTTTTTACACATCCTAAATAGGATTACTGTCTGACTTAGAGCAGAGCGCTGTTACCAAAGTCTGTTTTCTGTGCAAAAGGGTGAGAATTGAAGTATGCATTGTTTTCACAGTCTTTAAACATGGTTGTATACATTAATGGTTATAGATCCCTATAACCCAAAGTCTGTTTATCTGCACTGTCTTTATTAATATTGGTTCTTTATGGTTATTTTACAACAAATGTATGGTTTCAAATGATATTTTGCTCTGCAAGAACATTTATATGGCCTAGTTTCATAAAACGTGTTACCTATTGATAAGGTTGTCTTGCTGTAGGTTACAGAATTTAGGGAAACGCAGATGCATAGAGGGCCAGTCAGCAAGGTTTTTGCACACATATTCGCGCACACAGCACTGAGTGTCCATTTTAGATCCTTGGGCCATTTGAAACTGAGAGAGAGTTAATGGAGGTCACGGGGGGTTATAAATCACTTGAGTTTGATGGTTGGATTACTGCTATCCACTCTCACATGCAATGCATGAGTTTGAAGGAAATCTTTGGCTTACAGCATAAACCAAAGCAATTTAGGAAAGCATTTGTTGTGTCATATAACAATACCCATTTAAGATCACAAAATGTTTGGACAATTTGTAATTATCACTGTTTTGACCCTCTGAATCCAGATGTAAACACATTTGCTAAAAGCACAAACAGACACAATGTAACAAGTTAATTGCATTTTACATACTGATCCATTTAAATGCCCCTGACAGGATCACTCACACTAATTGGTGGGTTTGCTCCAGCCCTGAATCACATTAAATACGTTCTGAGGGAACTATTTTGTAAAACCGAAATTAGTCAAATATGAACGTATGAGAGGGTCAATTACGTTTGTAGGGAACTAAATTGAACACCCGAATAACGTTCAATATGAACATTAGTAGATCATGACGTAGCATGTAAATAGCATAGTTTTTGCTAGGGCGGAGGTCGGGGATGGTGGATGGGCGTATAAATCCGCGACTTGCATGCCAGTGTTCGCGAGTTCAAATCCAGACTTGCTCTTTGTGTGTTTTGTTCTACAATTGCGTGCGTCATGCAGACACGCGATTGTCGGTTTTTGTAATGTTAACCCTAACCTTAATTCTAACCTTAACCCCAGTAACGTCATATCTAACCTTAACCGTTAGTAACCTCATGCCTAACCTTAACCGTTAGTATCCTCCTACCTAACCTTAACTGTGAATGTTGCAATATAATTTCGCACGCTATGGAATGTATGGAATGTTCTCGCATAAATCCGCTAAATGAAATGTACCAGAGCAACGTAATTCAAGTACAAATATAGCCTAATAACAAAACGTGCAGTTCAAACGTAAAAACACCCTAAATAGGTTGGCATATAACGTAATTAAGGTTTTCAAAATAGTTTCCTGAGAACGTAATTTGGGAGAAATTCTGAGATTTACGGTTGGTTTGCTCACACACATGATCAATTCTGGCAACCTATTGATAAGGTTGTCTTGCTGTAGGTTACAGAATTTAGAGAAACCCAGATGCATAGATCCTGACAGAAACATTCTGGCAGACAAAATCACATACTCAGACACAGAGTGTCCATTTTCTTCTTAATGAACCATACAGGCTTCAGGCCTTAGGGGTCAGTCAGCAAGGTTTTTGCCAGCTTGGTTTTGGGGAGGGGGGCCATAGACTTACTAAGGACACACAGGACATATAGTATGGCCACACGCGCAGACACACAGCACCGAGTGTCCATTTTAGATCCTTGGGCCATTTGAAACTGAGAGAAACAGCTTACCTTGAGAAGAAATGGCTAACCATTTGACAGATCTTAGAAAGTGCCTGAAAGACACTGATAGCAGAAAGCCATTTTTTTTCTTTAAAAACTCTGTGGAGGGCTGGGTCCTGAGAAGCCATAGAGATGCTTTAATACAGAGAGTTATCTACAGAACCTAAGGGTCACAACAGGATCACAAACCCTGACGGTTTGGACATTATTAGATGTATAATATTCTGAGAGCTGGTCAAACAACATATTTAATGACTGGGTCCTATTGTAGAAGTTTGGAGGTCATGGAGGTCATCAATCAATTTTTGACAGATGGCTACTTCCTTTCCTCATAATGCCACCAGAATAAAACAGGTAGTTTCAGATAATTCACACTTGGACACTGATGAAAGAAACGTATAGTTAAGCATATCAATAATTACATGGACAAAAAGGAGGTGAACATGGGTTCAACCTAATGGCATTCAAATCAATTATCTAAAGATAACTCATAACAGAACAAGGCACTTCATATAAGATTCAAATACAATTTCTAGAAATAGTCAATATTTATTGTGCATGTTTGTTTAACACAGTTTTTTACTGTGCATCCGGAAAGTATTCACAGCACTTCACATTTCCACATTTTGATATGTTACACCCTTATTCCAAAATTGATTAAATTCATTATTTCCATCATAATTCACAATGAAAAAAAAACAATGACAATGTGAAAGAAGTCTGTTTGAAATCTTAGGGCGTTTTCACACCGAGAGCCTTTATTTCTGTTGAAACGTCTGAGCCCTTGTTTCGGTTTGTTTGTGTCGGTCAGATCGCATTCAGGTGCGCACCAAATTGATTGGTCCGAGACCTCCAAAAGTAGGTGGTCTCCGTCCGCACCATCTAGCGAACTCTGGTGCAGTCCTGCTAGTGAGGATGCAAACCTGAAACAAACAGGTCCAACGCTCTAGTCGTAATGAATTATGGGTGTTAAGATGGGAAATAGGTCGAAATAGCCAGAAGAAATGTCTGCTCACGCATTTTGGTCCGACTAGAAACAACGTGTGTGAAACCGGACCAGAGTTTGTTTGCAACATTGTAACAATTTATTGTCTGGTGCGGACCAAATAACCAAACTATAGGTGTGAAAACACACTTAGCAAATTTATTAAAAATAAAAACGAAAAAAGCACATGTACATAAGTATTCACAGCCTTTGCCATGACACTCAAATTAAGCTCAGGTGCCTGTTTCCACTGATGTTTCTAAATTGGAACAGTGGTAAATTCAGTTGATTGGTCATGATTTGGAAAGGCACACCTGTCTATATAAGGTCCCACAGTCAACAATGCATGTCAGAGCACAAACCAAGCCATGAAGTCCAAGGAATTGTCTGTAGACCTCCGAGACAGGATTGTATTGAGGCACAGATCTGGGGAAGGGAACAGAAAAATATCTGCAGAATTGAAGGTCCCAATGAGCACAGTGGCCTCCATCATCCGTAAATGGAAAAAGTTTGAAACCACCAGGACAGTTCCTAGAGCTGGCCCCCCGGCCAAACTAAGCGATCGGGGAAGAAGGGCATTAGTCAGGGAGGTGACCAGGAACCCGATGGTCACAATGACAGAGCTCCAGTGTTTCTCTGTGGTGAGAAGAACAACCATCTCTGCAGCACTCCACCAATCAGGCCACTCCTCAGTAAAAGGCACATGAGAGCTTGCCTGGTGTTTATCAAAAGGCACCTAAAGACTCTCAAACCATGGGAAACAAAATAATCTGGTCTGATGAAACAGAGATTGAACTATATTGCTTAAATGGAAAGTGTCATGTCTGGAGGAAACCAAGCACCGCTTATCATCTGGCCAATACCATCCCTACAGAGAAGCATGGTGGTGGCAGCATCATGCTGTAGAAATTTATTTCAATGGCAAGAACTGGGAGACTAGTCAGGATCGAGGGAAAGATGAATTTAGCAATGTACAGAGACATCCATGCTGAAAACATGCTCCAGAGCGCTCTGGACTTAAGACTGGGATAAAGGTTCATTGTCCAACAGGACAACAACCCTAAGCACACAGCCAAGATAATGAAGGAGTGGCTACAGAACAACTCTGTGAATGTCCTTGAATGGCTCAGCCAGTGCCCAGACTTGAACCCGATTGAACATCTCTAGAGAAAAAATGGTTGTTCACCGACGCTCCTTATCCAACCTGATGGTGTTTGAGAGGTCCTGCAAAGAAGCATGGAAGAAACTGCCGAAAAATAGGTGTGCCAAGCTTGTAGCATCATACTCATAAGACTTCAGCCTGTAATTGTAATTTCATATTGTCATTATTAACAAAATGCGGAAAAACCGAAGCGCTGTAAATACTTTCCGGATGTAATGTATATACATGTCTGTGCATTAAGGCATTTCTACAATCTCATATAACATAAGTCACAAAAATATTGCAACATGACATCTGTCATGGTGTATTGAAATACATCTGTTTACTTGCATAAAATAATGTATGTTAACATGGCTATTACAGTAACAATTGTGATATTTTTGTAAAATAATATTTTAAACATGATGATTACATGTTTCTTCAGATCATGCCATCAACCAGTATGGAACCCCTATTTCCAGGTAAAAAGCACAGCAAATGTACAAAATATGACAGCAATAATTCTTTGGTGTAATTTTCTTCAACTGTTTACACAATATGGGCCCTATCTTACACCCAGCGCAATTTACTTTTTACACCAACGCATGTATCATTCCTATCTTGCACCCGACGGATATGGACTTTTCCCTCCACAGACGAGCGTCGGTAAATTAGGGAATGAACTAGCATTTGTTGGGTGGTTCAGCGAAAAGAAGAGGCGTGTTCTGGCGCAAACGTTCCCTGGTGCTATCTTGCAGTTCCCAAAATCTATTCCGCCACTGACCAGGAAAAACCTGGTTAAAAGTCAGTGGCGTGTTTTTCAGATGCTATTTTAAGGGCGCAAGCTTGGCCATAATGTAGCATGTGCACAACCCACATACACTTTATTGCTCCTCTCATCTACACAAATGCAGCAGTTCCCATTATTGCAATACATAATTAGAAGGAAAATATTACCACACGAGGGAAATCATTGTGGTGTCCAAAGAGGTGAAAAAATAGGCAGACATCTAGTGTACACATTTACCCAAATTATTCAGAATGAATTATTCGCACTGATATACATCAACCGCAATGGGAACCCATTCAATCAACATGTCATTTGCGATGCTAATAGTAAAATCACCCATGTTTTCACGAATTACCCTGGCTCAAGCCACAACTAATTTATGGCAAACTCTGCCATATTTGATGGGAATCCCCCCTTGGATATGTGGCTGTGTAGGGGACAACGCTATCTGTTAAAGACATGGCTGAGAATGACACTATTTGATGCCAGCAACAGTGTGTGAAATGCTGTTTAATCAAAAACATACACAAACACGCAGTGTAGCCTAGTTGAATGAACATTAGGCACACTAAAAAATGTGCGTCAGGAGTTTGGATAGGACAGGAGGCACCTAAATGTCTTGGAGCTTATTTGACAGAATAGTGAGGCAAGCAAAGTAATCTTGCTCTAATGTTAGATTACATTGCAAGAATATTACCATACATTCATAACCTCGTGATTCAGTGATGAGCCCAAAACATCAGAAAGTATGTCTTGTGATATTTCTTTATTTACATTTTGTAAAAAAGAAAAATCAATAATCTGTTGTTATGATAGCAATCCGCCATGGAACAAGCATGCGTGCGTGCTCGTAAAGGGAATGTGAGATGATCCTTTCATTGGTTTCTTGCACGTTACTCCCAAACCACACCTATGACTAATGAAGCTACTTCAGACCTACCCATTTCAGATGTGCGTCTGGCGCAAGAGTCATTTATCCTGCCGGTAAAATGGCAACAGCGCCTGGGACCCTCCCACAATGTAACTTGCGTTTCGGGTTTGATACTTGTGTTTCAGATTGTTAAAATAGGGCCCAAATGGTATTAACATAAAATATGTTGTGTGGCACAAATTACATTTAAGTCAATGGACTCAGGTAAAACATATTTTTTTCTGCATCCTATCTAATTGTATGCAAACTCATCTTTTTATTTTAAAGCAAATAAAGTCACTCATGGATGGTATTAACAAGATACAAATAAGATATTATATAGTACTAACAACAGTCCCATGAATTGTATGTTTTGAACATTGTTTTTGTAACTCATATAAAATGAGTATTGTGAAAATGGGATAATTAGCCAAACTGGAAAGTTAAATCTTTAAAAAAATGACTAAAGGACTTCAGGGTAAATTAAATAACAGAAGTATATGTGACACTTCATTAAGTATAACCTATGTTTAATCAAATGTTTTAGCAAGTTTCATTTTACTCAGTTCGATCAGTTATGTTTAGTGAGCCTTCACTTTTAGTAAAATTATACTTATTAGCTCAACACTAAACAAAGCTACATTACAGTATATTAAACAAATATATTGAAAGTGTTAATCCCATATTTTATAACAAAAGATCCCAGAAATATAACATGAGCTCAAAAAGCCGTCAAAAAGCACAGATTTGTTTACATCCCTGTTAAGCCTGTTTTATGGTTCTGCGTCAAATCGACGGCGTACCCACGTAGACCTCTCTGCGTCAACGCGGACCCTCCGTCGTACCCTACGCCGTCGAGTGACGTGCACCTCTCCAAAAATGTAACTTGCGCGTCGAGGCTACGCAGACACAAGGTGGCGGTGTATGCACCTTCACTATGTTGCGATCCGCCAATAACCCAAAGAAGAAGAAGTACGCCGACACAAGGACTGTGATTGGTCAGGTGAAACATCCTTCCGAAATGTAGCTTTTCCGGTTTTCCTCTCCCTATATACCGCCATTGTTTTTTTCGGAGGTGTTTCGTAAAAAGGAAAAAATTATGGATGAATTTCGAATCTAAGGTAAATATATGTTTGTTTTTTATACCTCTGTTTATGTAGGCTACTAAGCTAGCTAGCTAAAAATGCCACCAGGTTGTCCATATACATTTCACCATGGTACGTCTGTGCAAACAAAATGTAACAAAACATGCCAAAAATGCGGTTTTCATAACGCTGCTAATTGCATATCTTTTTATTATTTAGAGATGGTGTAGTAGCATAGGAATTTCCACAGTGTGGAGTTAATAATCAGGGTTCTAAATTAGCACCATTTACCAGCCAAACGCTGGTAAAATATGCAGGTGGCTGGTAGATTACTACTGTTTTTTCGGCTGGCGAGTGAAGTTAATCTATTGAGTGGCTAGTAAAATTTGAACATTCACTAGCCATTTGGCTGGTGGATGAAATGGTTATTTTTGAATTTTAGTGGGCAGTTCTGCTCAAGTTTGGTTGCTAACATCGGATATAAACTGGCCATAGATTGTGGCTGACAAACAACTCATAAATAACTTTTCGGTGGTGCGCGACAGAGGTGCCGCCTGGCGGTGAAATGCACCGTGTTGCAACCCCCCCCAGCGTTCTGGCGGTGAAATGCAACGCGTTGCAAAGAAAGACGTTCACCCATGACGCAGAACTTCGAAAGGTCAAGACGCTGTCAGAGTGCCGCCGTAGCCACGCCGTCGATTTGACGCAGAACCATAACCTCTCACTAAAGCCTGTTTTATCTATCCAATCAGGGGCACCATAGGGGGGCTAAAAGAGGACGAGTCTAAAGGGCCAGAGACAGACAGGGGGCCTAAAAGATGTTTTAACATTAAATTATTATTCTATCCACCTGTCCTTTTTTCTTGATTTTGTCAAAAGTAAACATTCAAAGAGTCTTTCTATTGTGCAACGCACCCCCCTACAAAATAGTTCTGTCCTATCCTGAAACCAGGTGCGAATGGAACTTGCAAGCAGTGAATTGCTAGAGTAGTGAAAATGAAGCATAATGGTGTTTCAGCTTACAAAAAATCTGGTTCCCTAAAACGAAAAGAAAGACTGGAGAGAGAATATAAAGAGGGACAATATGTCACACAATTTTTCAAAAAGGAAGGTGAGTTGTGGAAATTAACCTGTTAGCTTAGGCCACAGTGAAATAGGCTAGTCTACTTTGGCTTGATTAACATGAGTTAATAGCTTCACAAAAAAATATGTTTACATTTTGTTCCACTTTTAGCCAACCTTTTATAAATGCAGGCAAACTTTTAGAAAGATATTGATACTAAAACCATTGTCCCTGCCCCTGCCTGGTGCCAGGCCCAACAGATGCAGCTTCAAGCTCAGCAGCCCTGTCTGCCCATCCCCATACCCATGAACCAGTCCTGTCTGTCCATCCGAATACCCATGAACCAGCCCTACTCTCAACCGAAGGAGGAGGTGAGCAGCACTTATGTGTCAATTGGTGTAATTGCAGGGGGTGTGTGTGATTGAAAATATAGTGTATATTATTATGAAAACAAGAGGTGATTAAATGCTTTTTAAGTATAAGAATGCAAACACTAACTAGGTTTGAACTTTACAAGTAAAGAATTACTGGGTGTAGTGGTAGGAGTGTGTGGAGGAACTGGGTGGAGTAGTAGGAGTGTATGAACTAACTGGATGGAGTGGGTTGAGTAACTGGGTGGAATGGTTGGAGTAAATGGTTAAATTTAGTATAATAACTGGTTGGAGTTGGTGGAGTGGGTGGAGTAACTGGCAGCGGTGGGACTTAAGTCATTGTTTTCAATTCACAAGTCACATTTGGCTGCAACAATGAGACTTTAAATTTTCATGTTGCCTTGAAAATAAAGGTTTGCAGAGTGTCTATTGTTTTAGATTGTAATATGTAAGCTACATTTTCAAAGGTAAAATCTATGTGGGGGAAATTATAAATGAGGAACATTTTCTATTTCAATAATACTTTACATAGGATAAATAATATTATAGGTGGAGCGAACTGAGAAATAGTTAGAGCTTAAGTTAATGTGAAGAACATTATATAAAATAAAAATCATATTTTAATGTTATTGTTGGAATAACTGGGTGAAGTGATTGGAGTGGAGGGACTAACTGGGTGGAGTGGGTGTAGTAACTGGTTAAAGTGGGTGGAGTAACTGGTTAAAGTGGGTGGAGTAAGTGGGGGAAGTAACTGAGTGGAGTGGGGGAAGTAACTAGGTGGAGTGGGTGAAGTGACTAACGGGAAGATGGCAAACCTCACTCTATTCACTTGCATTTCATTACCCATACGTTGTCAATTGGCCGAACCATGCATTGTGTTTAATTCATGTTAAGCAACTCCTTGGCAACAATAAATGTGATTGGTTGGCAAAAAGTCTCTTTGAATATCTCTCAGATTTTTTTCCAAGTTCAACATTATGCTTTTTAATACCTGTACTGATAGTGTAGTTAATTATACAAATTATAATAAGTGATTATATAAATATTACTGTTATAAAGGCTGATACTGATGTTTTTGTAATTGTGTTTTAAGGTAAAACTGTTGCCAGCCAGAGGATTATGTTGGTTGCTAAATAACTATAATGCACTATAGGCTTAAATAAAACGTCAATTATACATCATAAAGTCTGTGGGCCCTATCTTACACCCAGCGCAATTGACATTTTACACAAACACATGTATCATTCCTATCTTAAACCCGACGCATATGGGACTTTTCCCTCCACAGACGTGCGTCTGTAAATTAGGGAATGAACTTGCGTTCGTTGGGCGGTTCAGCGAAAAGAAGAGGCGTGTTCCGGCGCAAACGTTCCCTGGTGCTATCTTGCAGTCCCCAAAAACAATTCCGCCACTGACCAGGAAAAACCTGGTTTAAAGTCAGTGGCGTGTTATCATATGTTATTTTAAGGGTGCATGCTTAACCATAATGTAGCGTGTGCACAACGCGCATACACTTTGCTCCTCTCATCTACACAAATGCAGCAGTTCTTTATTATTGCAATACATAATTAGAAGGAAAAATATTACCAAACTAGGAAGTCATTGTGGTGTCCGAAAATGTGAAAAATAGGTGTACATCTAGTGTACACATTTACTCAAATTATTTATAATGAATTATTTGCACTGATATACATCAACCTCAAGGGAACCCATTCAATCAACAAGTATACACACGTAATTTGCGATGCTAATAGTAAAATCACCATGTCCTTACTCAGAATTACTCAGTCTCAAGCCACAAATCATTAATTGCAACTTTGCCATGAGGAATCCACCCTTGGATGTGTGGCTGTGAAGGGGACAACAGCTATCCGTTAAAGACATGGTTAATGCTGAAAGAATTTATGATGCCAGCAAGTGCGTAAAATGCTGTTTAATCAAAAACACACACAAACACGCAGTGTAGCCTAATTGAATGAACATTTGGCACACTGAAAATTCGCGTCAGGTGTTTGGATAGAACAGGTACACTACTCAAGTCGCAGCATTCTTTGTGGCTTGTCGTATTTTACGCAACATTTCCATTAATCATGGATGTGTTGATGATATTAATTAGAAAATATTAGAGTACTTCAGGAGACGTGATGTTGAAATGCGTGCCAGCCGCTTAAATGCCCAGAAATGCAGAACGGGAGTGGAAAGCTTATTTGACAGAAGAGTAATCTCGGTCTAATGTTAGACTACATTGCAAAAATATTACCATGCATTCATAACTGCGTGATTCAGTGAGAGTGAGTCCAAAACAACGGAAAGTAGGCTATGTCTTGTGACATTTCTTTATTTACATATTGTAAAAATAAAAATCAATGAAAATCGCCGTTATAATGGCAATCCGCCATGGAACAAGCGCGCCTGCTCTTAAAGGGAATGTGAGATGACGATCTGATTGGTTTATTGCACGTTACGCCCAAACCACACCTATGACTAATGAAGCTACTTTAGACCTACCCATTTTAGATATGCGTCGGGCGCAAGAATCATTTATCCCGCGGGTAAAATAGCAACAGCGCCCGGGACCCTCCCACAATGTAACTTGCGTTTCGCGTTTGATACTTGCGTTTCAGATCGTTAAAATAGGGCCCTGTATATTTTGTAATATACCTTATTTTACTATTATGCATATGTATATCAAAGGATTGTGCTGTTTTGGGTGGATTACCTTTTCAATATAATCACGACAAACATTTTTCACATTTAAATTCCATTAATAACACAGTTGTTATAGTATTAAACGTTTTCGGCAGTTAATTGTATTCCAGTAAACTTTTTAGCATGTTTAAAAGAAGCAGAAAATCGCAATATTGATTTGCCACACATTCAGAATCGCAAGAATCACAATACATATTGTATCGGCACAAAAGTATCGTGATAAAATCATATCATGCGGTCCATTGTAATTCCCAGCCCTAATCAGCAGCAGAAGTAGTAATGCTGATCCTAATGGTCCTCCTGTTCTGCAGTATTTATTAATCAGCAGCAGAAGTAGTAATGCTGATCCTAATGGTCCTCCTGTTCTGCAGTATTTATTAATCAGCAGCAGAAGTAGTAATGCTGATCCTAATGGTCCTCCTGTTCTGCAGTATTTATTAATCAGCAGCAGAAGTAG
>JACXGM010015296.1:0-21409 GCA_016801145.1 Umbra pygmaea | reverse complement strand
CTCCTGTTTCCCGCGACTCCTGTTTCCCGCGACTCCTGTTTCCCGCGACTCCTGTTTCCCGCGTCTTCTGTTTCCTGCATCTTATTTTTCCTGTGTGTCCTGTATTCTATTTCTCCTGTTTCCTGTGCCTCCTGTTTCCATAATTCAATGATTCTTAAACCTCTCCTGGAAACCTGCAGCCATATCATAATTTTGTTGTTGCCCTGAACCTGAATCAAGGAGCCAGATGCCTGATAATGAGTATATACACTGCAAATTTAACACCTTTAGTCAAAACTAACACTCACCCACTGACTTTTTGGTAACCAATATTAAAGTGTTAAATTAACACTTTCGATAGTATTTAACTTATTACTAGTGTTAAATCTTTACACCAGAGAGTGTAGTTTTACAATGAATTGTCTTATTCCCTTACACTAGGAGTGTCAATTTCCAATTTGCAAGATGTAACGCCCAGCCCAGAGTGTACAGTGATACAAACTGGACTCATTTATGTTATTAGTTAGTTTTACTGCAATATGAGTGATTTCGGTTTATTAGTGTGTTTATTCAATGCATTGAATGTTTCTGTTAAAATGGTTGTAATGTCACTTTAAGATTTTGTGACTTTTGTGACTCTCTCTGGTCTGGGTTGTTGCTACAATAGGGTTTAGGTTAGGTAAGGCTTGTATTTTGTAGATCTGTTTGATTATTGATTACGTTCAGCCATGTTCTATTAGGGAGTTTAGCTTCTCCATATAAGCAGCCCAGACTAAAGAGAGGATGTCTGTGATTGTGATATTGGATTTCCACGTTATGCTGTTTCTATTTGAAGACATTCCAGGAGCTACGTTACAAGTAGGTTGTGAAAAGTGAGTCGCTAGGAGTTGGGAAGTGTATGCGTACTAGGGGTGGAACGGTACACAGAAGTCACGGTTCTGTTCATACCTCGGTTCAGACATCACAGTTCGGTACGAGTTCGGTACAATGGAGGGAAACGCTAAACAAAAATGCAGAATGTAAATTTTGTATTGTGCATGTCTCAAGCTGTACCATCTAGTGTCATACAGTTTCTCTCCTGAGTTAGCACATCTGGGTGATTACGTCTGATATCTGTTAGCATGTTAGATGTATTTCCACTCACATACCCAACAGCTGCTGAACAACGCTGACACACAGTCCTCATCTTATCCACCACTCTATTGCCTGTACTAGTGTAACCGATACAATCTATGGGCCCTGTCTTACACCCAGCGCAATTGACTTTTTACACAAACGCATGTATCATTCCTATCTTGCACCCGACGTATATGGGACTTTTCCCTCCACAGACGCGCGTCGGTAAATTAGTGAATGAACTTGCGTTTGTTGGGCGGTTCAGCGAAAAGAAGAGGCGTGTTAAGGCGCAAACGTTCCCTGGTGCTATCTTGCAGTTCCCGAAAACAATTCCGCCACTGACAAGGAAAAACCTGGTTTAAAGTCAGTGGCGTGTTTTTCATATGCTATTTTAAGGGCGCATGCTTAACCATAATGTAGTGTGTGCACAACTCGCATACACTTTGCTCCTCTTATCTACACAAATACAGCATTTCTTTATTATTGCAATACATAATTAGAAGGAAAAATATTACCACACGAGGTAAGGCCACACGAGGAAAAATATTACTCATATATTACTAATATTCCGAAAATGTGAAAAAATAGGTATACTGTACACATTTACTCAAATTATTCATAATTAATTATTTGCACCGATATACATCAACCTCAAGGGAACCCATTCAATCAACAAGTATACACCCGTAATTTGCGATGCTAATAGTAAAATCACCCATGTCTTTACTCAGAATTACTCAAGCTCAAGCCACTACTCATTTACGGCAACTTTGCCATGAGGAATCCCCCCTTGGATGGGTGGCTTTGAAGGGGACAACAGCTATCCGTCAAAGACATGGTTAATGATGACAATTTATGATGCCAGCAAGTGCGTAAAATGCTGTTTAATCAAAAACACAAACAAACACGCAGTGAAGCCTAATTAAACAAACATTTGGCACACTGAAAATGCGCGTCAGGTGTTTTTGGATAGATCAGGTACTACACTACTCAAGTCGCAGCATTCTTTGTGGTTTGTTGTGTTTTACGCAACATTTCCATGAATCAAGGATGTGTTGATGAAATTAATTAGGAAATATTAGACGACTTAAGGAGACGTGATGTTGAAATGCATGTGCCGTTGGCACTTAACTTAAATGCCCAGAAATGCAGAATGGGAGAGGAAAGCTTATTTGCAGAAGAGTAATCTCGGTCTAATGTTTAGACTACATTGCAAAAATAATACCATGCATTCATAACCTTGTGATTCAGTGAGAGTGAGTCCAAAACATCGGAAAGTAAGCTATGTCTTTTTACATTTTGTAAAAATAAAAATCTTTATCAAATAATATATAATCGCCAAATAATATATAATAGCAATCCGCCATGGAACAAGCGCACCTGCTCTTAAAGGGAATGTGAGATGACGCTTTGATTGGTTTATTGCACGTTACGCCCAAACCACACCTATGATATGGGTAGCTACTTTAGACCTACCCATTTTAGATTGGCGCAAGAATCATTTATCCCGCCGGTAAAATCTCGATTATCAGAGCTTCTGTCCAACCATTGCACCTGCTGACCCCCCCCTCACATGCACACTACCTTTTTTCTATCTGATCCGTTACTTTAGTATTTTCCAAATAAGCACCTTTGTGTACATACGTACTTGAACATTACTTTAGTTTAATTACATTGTTGTTATATTTTATTTGCACAGTTACCATTTGCACTATCATACTAGTAGTAACTTATTTCATTGTATTTGCCTGCTACTCTGTACACTGCATTCAACTGCATTCAACTGCACATTCAACTGCACTTTTCTATCTTTCTCCCTTACCTGACCCATTGTGTTATTCTTGTGTATTTGTATTCATGTGTAACTCTGTCTGTACTTGCACCTTTGCATTATCTTTGCCAGGTCGCCGTTTTAAATGAGAATTTGTTCTCAACGTGCCCACCTGGTTAAATAAAGGTTAAATAAATAAATAAAAATAAAAATAGCAACAGCGCCCGGGACCCTCTTACAATATAACTTGCGTTTTGCGTTTGATACTTGCGTTTCAGATCATTAAAATAGGGCCCTATGACTGTAACTGACTGGGAAACAGAAGTTTTCCCAAATTTGCGATGTTAGACGTTGGCAGGTCCTCTAACTCTTGTGGGTCGCCACCAATACTCCTTAGTGCTGACTCACTCACCGGACCGTCGAGCTGACAAAAAACTGCATACATAGGTGGAGCTCGGCTACTTAGCTTCAGAGCTAAGGCGGGGCTACAGATTACGTGTCCATAAACAACTCGCGTATCTAACAGTAGTTCCGCATTACATTAATTAATTTGCATGTGAGTTTAATTTATTTTTCATACCGTGTATTCTCAAGTTAAATTCATGCACCGAACCGTGACGCCCGTACTGTTTCGCTTCAATACGAAAACATGTACTGTTCCACCCCTAATGCGTACGTTCTGTATTCAGATGTTTAAGCTGTCAGTGTCCCGTGCTACTGTTGAGTGCACGTTGTGCTATGATCTGCTTCTAATGAGAGCAGAGTAGCATATGTAAAGCTGTATATGGTCAGGCATTGTGCCACTTGCTTCAGTGGTACCCTGCAACCGACTCTGTTATTGTATGTCCCTGGAGAATTGACAAGTAAAAGCTACAAACAAACCATCTATCTGCCTTAAATATTTTTTTTATTTTTTTATTTAACCTTTATTTAACCAGGTAAATTGACTAAGAACAGTTTCAGATTTACAGCAACGACCTGGGAGCAATTAGGGTAAAGTGTCTTGCCCAAGGACACAACGACATTTGGCTCAGTCGGGAATCGAACTGGCAACCTTCTGACTACAAGTCTGACTCCCTACCCACTGAGCCATCTGCGCCCCAAAATCAGTATTTCTAGATAGTGTATATTTAATGCTTCTTCAAAAATCTTATTGATATGAAAATATATATTTGGCTATTCTGAGCCTTTGCACACATCGTAATGAACAATTTAATAATTGTTGGCACTTTTCCAACATTGTGAGCGTAACATGAGCAGGAGTGCAAGACTTACAATGGCAAGTGGTGGTGATGAATCATGGGAAATCCTCAGCTTCATCTACAGACAAAACTAGACTCATAATAACTAATATTGCTTGTTATTATCTCAGACTGTATAGAAAGCGATTAAGATAACATGACATGTACACGTTTTGTGAAACCTTTTGTCGACGTGTCAGGAAACAATAGTTTTGCTCGTATGGATAGTAAAACATTTAACTATATAACTATGGGGCAATGCTTGTGCAAACTGTATGTTACGAAACAGTTTTATCAATTTTAGATTCAGTTGCAGGCTTCACAATGTTACTTAAAAAATAATAATAGACGAGCACCACATCTGTCTAGGGCTGTGGTACACAACCACGGGTGGGACCCTTGGTCATACAATAAAGGAAAAATGATTTGAATTCTGGGCTAGGGTGTTTATATTGCGCTTAGAGATTAAAAGTAAAATATTTGGGAATTCTGCGGATTTTCCCCAATCTTTTCCCAATTAAACTATAAACTGATCTTTAGTAATGAATTATTTTTTATGCACAATTGTGTTGACTAGACAACTGGGTCAGAGCATCACCAAAACTGCAGCTCTTTTAAAGTGTTCCTGGTCTGCAATGGTCAGTACCTATCAAAAGTGATCCAAGGAAGGAAAAGCTGTGAACCGGCGACAGGGTCATGGCTCATTGAAGCAAGCGAGGAGCAAAGACTGGCCCGTGTGGTCCGATCCAACAGACGTGCCACTGTAGTCAAATTGCTGAAAAGGTTAATGCTCGTTCTGATAGAAAGGTGTCAGAACACAGTACATCACAGTTTGTTGTGTATGGGGCTGCTGTTTGGGTGGCAAAAGGGGGATCCACACAATATAAGGCAGGTGGTCATAATGTTATAGCTAATTGGAATACATTTTACTTGTTCAACTATTAGATTTTCTTTCCCTGGGCAAGTGGACAAGCAGACCAGTCAGGGTGCCCATGCTGACCACTGTCCACTGCCCAAAAAGGTCTACAATGGGAACGTGAGCATCAGAACTGGAACACGGAGCAAAGGAAGAAGGTGGTCTGGTCTGATCAATCTTGTTTTTTTTTAAAGCATGTGGGTGGCTGGAGGCGTTGCTTACCTGGGGAACACATGGCACCAGGATGCACTATGGGAAAAAGCCAAGCAGGCAGAGCCAGTGTGATGCTTTGAGCAATGTTCTGCTGGGATACCTTTGGTCCTGCCATTCATGTGGTTGGTACTATGACACGTACCACCTACCTAAGTATTGTTGCAGACCATGTACACCAGGGCTGTCAAAACGGTTCCACATAGGGCCTATTGTCTGCAGGTTTCCGCTTTTACCTTGACTGATTGATTAGGTCATTCATTGGTTAGGATCTCCTCTCACCTGGCAGTCTAGGTCTTAATTGGGCTCTAATTGAAAGGAAAGACCAAAAACCAGCATACACTAGGCCCTCTGTGGAACTGGTTTGACACCCCTGATGGATACCCTTTCATCGAAATGGTATTCCCTGATCGGATTGGCCTCTTTCACAGGATAATGTGCCCTGCCACGAAGCAAAAATGGTTCAGTAATAAATTGAGGAACACAAAAACAAGTTCAAGTTGTTGACTTGGCTTCCAAATTCCCCAGAATCAATCAAGCTTCTGTGGAATGTTCTGGACAAACAAGTCTGATCTATGGAGGCTCCACCTAACAACTTATGCCTCGAACCCACCTAACTCAACCAAGGCCGTTCCAGATAGGCTTCTGGCCCTTAATGAACCAAGTGTGGGGGGTTGGTATGTCACCACTGCCTTCAGTAAGAAGTGGGCTGTGATTTATTTCCCGGAAAAAAACACTTGCATGACGTTTTTTCAGATTTAAGACTGCGTCAGATGACGCGCATCCAGTTAAAATTTAATAAATATGATTCACGGCCAAAGAGAAATCCTGCAATTTAACATAAGCTACAGACGCAGGCATACACAACACACACTATTTTACTGTAGAAAAGTAGACAACAGTATTACATTAAGGGTATTTTATGAACTATTTAGAATGGGCAATTCATATTTAATAACGAACAATATGTCCGTGTTAGGGGAGCAATGGTGAAGACCTAATTTACAGCAATACTTTATTTTAACTTATTTAGTGCGATAGTCCAGACTACACTTTCCGTAAGTACCTACACATTTGGTAATTTAAATATGGTGCCAGTAGATGTCCAAAACCAAAACAGTAGTATGACATCACGTCTACGTTTTTACATGACCAATTAGCGATTTTTCCCAACTGGAACCAGGGATAAGACCGCCCAAGAGCACCGCCAGCACAAGCTTCCAGACGAAGCTGTCAGCCTGCAAGAACCTGGCAAAAAGTTTGAGTTCCAGAGGAATGGAACCAAATCTAGATCCTGGCGGAACTGTGAATTTCATGGTTCCACATGGTAGTGGGCCCGTGACTTTATAGGACTTAAAGGATCTCCTTCTAACGTCTTAGTGCCAGATATCACAGCACACCTTCAGAGGTCTAGTGGAGTCAATGCCTCGACGGGTCAGGGCTGTTTTAGCGGCAAAAGGGGGACCTACACAAAATTTGAAAGAGAGAATGATTGCATGCATAGTGACTCGACAATAACATTGGAATAGATAACACTAGCCAGCAGCATAGTGCCCTGTATTCCACTGCTGGTTTGCTTCTAAAGCTAAGCAGTGTCGGGTCTGGTAAGTCCCTGGATGGGAGACCATTGCTGCTGGATGTGGTGTTGGAGGGCCCTCTGGTCTAAAGATCATTCCCAATGCCCCAGGGTCATGATGGGGACATCTGCCCTGCGTAGGGTGCTGTCTTCGCATGGGACATCAAACAAGTGTCCTGACTCTCTGTGGTCATTATAAAACCCCAAATTCCCAACCAGGCCTCACTTCAATCATGGCCACCTAATAATCCCCCTCCTTCCTAATTGGCATATTTAACTACTCACCTCTCTACCTGATAGCTGATGTGTGGTGAGCGTTTTGGCGCAAAATGGCTGCCGTGCAGTGATACACATTGGTGGTGGATGAGGTGTGCTTTCCACCTAACTGTGTAAAGCGCTTTGCGTTCCTTGAAAAGTGCTTTATAAGTTGAATTAATGATGATGACTTAAGCATAACTGCAAATAAAAATTGTGCAATTAACATACAATGAATAGCAGACTGTGCAGATGAGTGTGTGCAAATACACCATGGGGCATAACTACGGCACTGGGGCATAAATGGGCAGAGATAGTGTGGGAAGAGAGTCAACATGTACAATGGTCTGGCAGTAGTTCTGACAGTCAAACTTTAAAAACAGTGAGGGAGATAGTGATATTTGTACTTAATTTTTAGTCATTATATGCACACTGGAAGGAGTGGCAGCCAAAGGAGGTATGAGCTTCTGTGTTGACTAAAGAGATGCACCTGCTTGAATACAGATTGTGGGTTGGGTGAGGCAATAATAAGAAGTGAATTTAGGTAATTTGAGGGGTTTTGCGTAGAAGTGACTTGTAGATGAGTTGACTTGTTTGGGTTTTGAAAAAAATATATACATGTTAGAAAACATGCTGTTCTATTTTTGTTAATTTATTAGACTCTAAAATAGGTTTTCAACTCCTGCATGCAGAACTCATGTGTTGAGAAATATTTGCAGTATACTGTATACTGATGCTGGTGAACTGACATGTCACACTATCGTTCTAATAACCCTGTTTTTCATCAACATTGCCCTTCTTCATCCTCGTTGCTAAATTAATTCAAATTAAAATAATACTCTCTGAGGTGCTGCTCATTCAAATGTTGACGTTCTTGAGACAAAGGTGATTACGGTTACCCCAATTGGGTACCATCGCTAAGTGGCTGTTGATTTTTGGCGGTTTAGGTAGGAATTAGGGGTAAAAAAATTGTAAATGTTTTTTTCTGTTTGTGATTTTAGGATTTGTGAATTTAAACATTGCCTGTTTGTGGTGTTTTTATGTAGGGGGAGTCGTGGATAAGGACCTCCGACACTACCTCAACCTCCGCTTTTCCAAGGGGTCTGTGGACCACGACCACCAGCAGATCATCAGAGACAACCTTTACCTCCGCACTGTGCCCTGTGAGTTGACATCCACACACACATTTCAGAAAGAAGGATTTCCTGTTTTGCATTTTAGTCATTTGAAAGAAACATTTATTGACTCTTTCAAACAGTATGTGTGTGCCATGGGTTCATGTTTAACATTGCCTGTAGCTTCTCTGGCAACGAGGCCATTTGCCATATCTAAGGATTCTCTTGAGAACTAAGTAATCAGCAGGATTACATATGCAGCTTTTGACACCATAGGAGTGAGACTACTGTCGACCATTGAAACATTACATATGCAGCTTTTGACACCATAGGAGTGAGACTACTGTCGACCATTGAAGCATTACATATGCAGCTTTTGACACCATAGGAGTGAGACTACTGTCGTCATTTAAGCAATGTGCTCAGGGGCATTGCTGCAGATTTAAGGCCCTATGAAAGGATATCATATTGGGCCCCACAAATGAAAATGGACACTGTGCTGCCCTTACTGGCTATTTCATGGTAGAAAATTAAAAGACATGGAAAGAAGCAACCATGTCTTTTAATTGTCTACCATGAAATAGCCAGTAATAATAAAGGTTTTTTATAATTTTAAGAGTGCCTTGGATTTCCTTTTGTCTACACCTGAGATTATTAGTTTGCCAGGTGAGCCCAATAAAAGGAAAACTACTTTAGGATGTTCCACATTATTAAGCAGGCCACAGGTTTCAAGCAATAGGGGAAAGAAAAAGGATCTCTCTGCTGCGGAAAACTGTCAAATTCCTTGGACAAGGTATGAAAACATTAGATATTTCACCAAAACTTAAGCGTGATCATCGTACTGTGAAGAGATTTGTGGCTGATTCAGATCACAGACAGGATTTTGTAGATAAAGGCATAATGAGGAAGGTTACTGCCAGACAAATTTATCGGATTAAGAGAGCAGCTGCTGAAATGCCATTACAAAGCAGCAAACAGGTATTTGAAGCTGCTGTTGCCTTTGGAACCTCAAGGTGTAGGAAATTTATAATTTTTTCTACCTTTATTTCACTAGTTAAATTGACACCAGGTGAATGTAGCACTTTGTTCAAGAGCCCAAAAACATATTTTTGAGTTTACCTGATTTGAGATTTGAACCATTGAACTTTGATTACCAGTCTTAATTTAATCATCAGGCTGCTGTCACATTCTGACCTTTATGTATACATAACTAGGGACACATTTCAATAGTTCTTCTTTCTTATAGGCTCTTCTTTCTAACTGTTTTGGCAGGTATAGTCCATATCATATTAGGCATGCGAGAAAATTTAGATGTGCCTGAACTTTGGTAGGGCTGAAATTACATGAGACTATAAAAATTCACACTCGCTATGTTTAAAAGGCATTATTATGATTCACTCTACCCATGACTAAGTTGAGGTGAGACTATTTAGAAGAGGCCTAGACCCTAACCATGTTTAAGTAGGTGTAAGACTACTGAGATGAACCCTACCCATTTTTCTACCCAATAAAAGTTGAGTATTGATAATCAAACCATATAATAGGCAATCTTTGGTGTACAGTTAGGCATGGAACTTTTTGATTTTAGGAGCAAGGCCAATTGGCCTTAATGAGGTTCTCAATTTCAAGTAACATCGGCCAGTAAATTGCTTTATATACCACTTTCTCTCTCCAACACGTTACAGGTATAAACCTATAACCCTATCAATACAGGATAAATTAGACAGGAGGACTGTGAAATGGTTTGCAGGACAATAGGCTTCTCCATAACATTTAAGTTAAAATCTGGTAAACTATACATTTTAGGTTCAACCTATTTGAACAAATAAATGCTAAAATAAATTTCAGTTATTCACACAGACATAGATACACAAACACACATTGGGCCCTATTTTAACGATCTGAAGCGCAAGTATCAAACGCGAAACGCAAGTGATATTGTGGGAGGGTCCCGGGCGCTGTTGCTATTTTACCGGCGGGATCTTGCGCCGGACGCACATCTAAAATGGGTAGGTCTGAAGTAGTTTCTTTAGTCATAGGTGTGGTTTGGGCGTAACGTGCAATAAACCAATCAGAGCGTCATCTCACATTCCCTTTAAGAGCACGCGCGCTTGTTCCATGGCGGATTGCTATTATAACGGCGGGATATTGATTTTATTTTTTACAAAATGTAAATAAAGAAATGTCACAAGACATACTTTCCGATGTTTTGGGCTCACTCTCACTGAATCACGAGGTTATGAATGCATGGTAATATTTTTGCAATGTAATCTAACATTAGAGCGAGATTACTTTGCTTGCCTCACTCTTCTGTCAAATAAGCTCCAAGGCATTTAGGTGCCTCCTGTCCTATCCAAACTCTTGATGCGCATTTGTTCGTTCAATTAGGCTACACTGCGTGTTTGTGTATGTTTTCGATTAAACAACATTTCACGCACTGTTGCCTGCATCAAATGGTGTCATCCTCAGCCATGTCTTTAACAGATAGCGTTGTCCCCTTCACAGCCACCCATCCAAGAGGGGATTCCCATCAAATATGGCAGAGTTTGCCATTAATTAGTCATGGCTTGTGCCAGGGTAATTCGCGAAAACATGGGTGATTTTACTATTAGCATCGCAAATGGCAGGTTGATTGAATGGGTTCCCTTGCGGTTGATGTATATCAGTGCAAATAATTAATTCTGAATAATTTGGGTAAATGTGTACACTAGATGTATGCCTGTTTTTTCATCTCTTCGGACACCACGATTTCCCTCGTGTGGTAATATTTTCCTTGTAATTATGTAGCCTATTGCAGTAATGGGAACTGCTGCATTTGTGTAGATGAGAGGAGCAATAGAGTGTATGCGCGAGGTGTACACGCTACATTATGGCCAAGCATCCACCCTTAAAATAGCATCTGAAAAACACCATATGTGTGTTTGGTGCAAGATAGGAATGATACATGCGTTTGTGTAAAAAGTCAATTGCGCTGGGTGTAAGATAGGGCCCATTGTCTCACTGACAGATGTAGGCTATGCACAAAGCCAGACCTTAGCTATGAAATGTAAAGAAAATCTGACAGCACATTACGTGGTGTGAGTTAGCCTGACTGGTTATGGAGATGTCAATAGGGGTAGGGGAGTTATTGTCAGTGATGACTTATGTCTGTGTGGGTTGTGGTTGTGTAGCTATCGCAGCATGTATGTTTTCATGTTTGGTCTCTAAATAAATATATTGTGTTTGTGTGTAAAATTAGCAACCAGCTAGCATAGCTAACCATCTGCTAACCAAACTAGCTAGCAAGTAACGTTAGCCAAGGACATCCTTAAAAAAATTATTGTTTGCCATAACCCGACCAACCCTGTCAATTTAGGACCGACCCAATTATTTTTGTCAGTTGTAAAGACAGACCATTTTCTTTTTACTAATCAAACAACTAATACAAAAAAATTATATTAATTATATTTTACTAAGTATTGTGAATATAAATTGCCTAGGCCTACATACAAATGTAGGCTACCTTCTTTCTTTTAAATAAAAACCTGTGGCGTCATGATTATCTTTACACCATTGGTTTACGCAAGTCACACTAAGGCCTGTACATTGGCTTCATTCACTGTCAATGGTTCGCGCTTAGTAGCGATGGCTGTGGCTGCAGTAGCCTAAATAAAATGTTTGCGGTCACTGATCAAAGTCGTATGGGTTCGGGCACCATAATATATTAAAAAAATGCATTAAAACATATCAACACCGCTTGGCATGAAGTTATGGAAAAACTATTAAGATCTTTTCCCATCCCAAATTATGAAATTGTGTTGCCAGTCTGCCCCCAGTGCAAGCACATGCCTGCACTGAAACGGGACTGCCCATTTCTCCAACGCTCCATTGTTCCGACCTCTCAATAATCTGACAAATTCCCTTTGGTCCTACAGCCCACTAGTCCGATGTCTAAGGATTTAATTGGCATTTGTACGGCAAGATTAATTCCTTTCACTCTTGGACCGATAATTTTACTATTAGGGACATTTATTTATACATTTATTTTGGATTTTTGCTTGATGAGGCGTCTTCTCACTGATCAAGTTTCACATTGGTTATTGCAGGGATATGCCCCATTCTTATTCATTGTCATTGCAGGCTTATGGAAATATAAATACATATCCAAATCTAAACTAACTTGTGTTGGACTTTAAACTTACATTTTTATTTCAGTTTTTCAAAGATAGGCTAAACATTTTTTTTGAAAAAATATAGACTTATCTACTGACTGTTTTTTTTGCTGTTACTGCAAACCAAAATATGTTTAAGGATGGCCCAATTGAACTCCTGTAGCCTACTAATATGAAGTAATGCCTTGTTCCAGACACAATTTTTAGCCCGTACGTTACGACTTAAAGTCATGACTTACAGGTTGGTAGCGTTCCAGGTAAGCTAGCGGCTACCTAATGTTAAAGTTAGTTAGGGCTAGCTGATACTAGCAATTTCTAGTCTGTGACCTATTCTGAGCTTCATTTAATAATCATAACATGTAGTACACAATTGTATGTGTATTGTTTTGATTACAATTTGCGGAATTACTTTACGTTACCTATTCATTTTTATTTCACACCGTTAACCACCGGCGTCTGTACAGCATCAACAGGGGTCGTGATTATTGTTTATGTGCGTGTGACGTCAAACTGTAACTGGGAGTACAACAATCTGGTACGACTGCCGTTACAGGGGACTTTCAACGGTAGAAGGTTGTGACAACATGTTACGGGTTGCCTGGAATGCACCATAAATTGACAATTACTGTTACCGTTGTCGAAGCATTTTATATCTGACTTATATATATTTACAAGAGACTCAGAAAGGTATTGCTGTTATTACGGTATGTCAATGTACTCTTTGCTTACCTTTTTTAGTTGCTTTTGCAAGACTCAACTGATGATGCTATTGAGACTTTGAAAACTTCAAGACTAAATGTGAATGTGAATGTGTGTGTGCGCATATGTGTGCGCCCTTTCCAATTTTTTGGGCCATCCGTAAAACAGCTTGTCCGGAGAAGACAAGGTGAGCGCTATCTTCAGACCTGTGTCATTGTAGGCACTTTTCCAACCTTGTGAGCATAACACTAGAAGGAGACCTCCAATGGTGAGTGATAGTGGCCTCATGGTGAGTGATAGTGATCTCCAATGGTGAGTGATAGAATTCTCTGCTTCATCTACAAACAAAACTAGACTAATATTGCTAAAGTCACTCTTGCCTGTTATTATTATTTATCTCAGACATGTACCAAAATCGATCAAGATTACCTGACGTACACATTTAGGGAAACAATTTTCTCTGGGAAACAATTGTTTTGCTCCTGTGTTGCACCCTTGAAATAACTTCAGGGTCTTTTTTCTTTTGCAACTTTATATAAGCCCTGGTTCAATTACAACAAAAATTAATAACAAGTTTATAGCTCTAACCAGCTCAGATTCTCTGACAACTAGAAAACATTGATCTCTAACTGCACTGCCTCACTTCCCAAATCACAGTACTTTTAAAGAGACAGTGCACAATTTTGCTTTCCTTCAAATAAATTACTGGGTACATTAATACTGTATGTACAGTTGTATGCAAAAGTTTAGGCACCCCTGACAATTTCCATGATTTTCATTTTTAAATAATTGGGTGTTTGGTTCAGCAATTTAATTTTGGTCTATCAAATAACTGAAGGACACAGTAAAATGTCAGTAGTGAAATTAGGTTTATTGGATGAACAGAAAATGTGAAATATGCAAAAGATCTAAGAACAATGAAGCAGCAAACTTTGGTGGAGACCAATACTTCTCAGAACATTTGACCATGACCAGGCCCGGTATTAAGACTTCACAGTGCCCTAGGGCAACAGTGGTTCAAGTGCCTCCCATGCCACCCCAGCCCATTGCACCAAACCTACTTAAAAGTATAAGTTATTTTATAACAATTTAGATGCCACTGACAGCACTGCGAAGAAACATACAGTTAACAAAGCTTTCCAAAATCTAAATAGCTTAAAAACATGATGATGGCTATCACAAACATTCAGTAACATTGAGTAAAACCTGAGAATGTTTGTAGGCCACCATCTGTAACAGGTTTAGAGTACTATTCTAACATATATCTCTATTACCAATCACCTCCACATCCACCCTACTGTCCCTCACATCCCTCTGACCGTCACCTGTCTGTGGCTCAGACACACTCTGCTGAATTGAAATCAGTGTCAAGTCAGTGTCAGTCAATACGGACAATACCTACCAATATCAGTTGAGATTTATTCATGCTTGTTGGTCTAATGTAAGAGCACATAGAAAGTGCACTCATCTGTATTTTGGAAAATGATAAAATGAATGGACTGAACGCAAGATATCGCAAGAACAACACATTGTAGCTCAAAATTATCTAAACAGGTGTCTTAATCTATACTATCCGTTTTATCACTCTCCTCAGGATCCATCTACTGTAACTAAATGGTAAATAAATGGACTGCATTTATATAGCACTTTTTTCTGACCAACAATGGCCACCAAAGCGCTTCACAGTGCCTCACATTCACCCATTCATTCACACATTTATACACCAACGGCAGTGTCAGCCATGCAAGGCACCAGCCAGCTCGTCGGGAGCAGCTGGGGTTAGGTATGTTGCTCATGGACACCTCAACACTTGGTCAGGAGGACCCGGGGATCGAACCACCAACCTTCCGGTTGCTAGACAACCTACTTGACCCACTGAGCAACTGCCGCCCATGTGACTGTCACATCCATCTGACTGTCTCCTGATTCTGGCGCAGACACACTCGGAATTAGTCAAATAATTCAGTCAGATACACACAGTGGCTATTCATCTAGTGCAGAATATGTACCGTACTGATGTATCTTACAGTTCAGTTTATTGATTCATAATGACTCCAGAAACGTATCTTTAGGCAAATAAATGTATATTTCTTCTTCTTAATGATGATACCATTAGAGCTAGGCATTGCAAATGGATGACAATTATATGAGAAAGAACAAATTAATAAAGCTAAAACAATCTAATATTGCACAAGTTACCGCCAGGTTGACTAGTAGAAAGACCTGTAGGCTGGATGCAGAACCACATTAGCTACTGGTTGAATCTGGTCTAAAAGCAGATTCTAATCACTGGCTAAAGTATAGATAACAAGCTAGCCAGCTGATATTTTCCATCCATATCAATCATCTTCTTTCGCGCTGAAGTCAAATCGAGGCTACTACAGCGTATAGGGCAGGGGTAGGCAAGTCCGGTCCTGGAGGGCTGAAACACTTCTGATTTTTGGTTTCTCTTTCTAATAAGGGACTGGTTTATACCTGGGAAAGCAGGTGACTGCAATTAAAGGTTCAGTGTGTAATTTCTAATGACATCTAGGGCCCTAACTTACACCTAGCGCAATTTACTTTTTACACAAACTCATGTATCATTCCTATCTTACACCCGACACATATGGGACTTTTCCCTCCACAGACGCGCATCGGTAAATTAGGGAATTAACTTGCGTACGTTGGGCGGTTCAGCGAAAAGAAGAGGCATGTTCTGGCGCAAACGTTCCCTGGTGCTATCTTGCATTCCCCGAAAACAATTCCGCCGCTGACCAGGAAAAACCTGGTTTAAAGTCAGTGGCGTGTTATTCATATGCTATTTTAAGGGCGCATGCCTAACCATAATGTAGCGTGTGCACAACGCGCATACACTTTGCTCCTCTCATCTACACAAATGTAGCAGTTCTTTATTATTGTAATACATAATTAGAAGGAAAAATATTACCACACGAGGAAGTCATTGTGGTGTCCGAAAATGTGAAAAATAGATATAAATCTAGTGTACACATTTACTAAAATTATTCATAATGAATTATTTGCACTGATATACTTCAACCTCAAGGGAACCCATTCAATCAACAAGTATACACACGTAATTTGCGATGCTATTAGTAAAATCACCCATGTCTTTACTGGCATTTTGCGTGCCAGGAGACGTTTAAATGCGTGCCAGTCACTTAAATGCCCAAAAATGCAGAACGGAAGTGGAAAACTTATTTGACAGAAGAGAAATCTCGGTCTAATGTTAGACTCTATTGCAAAATATTACCATGCATTCATAACCTCGTGATTCAGTGAGAGTGAGTCAAAACATCGAAAAGTAGGCTATGTCTTGTGACATTTCTTTATTTACATTTTGTAAAAAGAAAAATCTATAGAAAATCGCCGTTATAATAGCAATCCGCCATGGAACAAGCGCGCGTGCTCTCAAAGGGAATGTGAGATGACGCTCTGATTGGTTTATTGCACGTTACGCCCAAACCACACCTATGACTAATGAAGCTACTTTAGACCTACCCATTTTAGATATGCGTTGGGCGCAAGAATCATTTATCCCGCCGGTAAAATAGCAACAGCGCCCGGGACCCTCCTACAATGTAACTTGCGTTTCGCGTTTGATTCTTGCGTTTTCAGAACAAAAGCTAAGCTACGGTGGTCGACGTAGGATAAAATATGTCGTCATCTGAGACAGCAGAGTATATAGTCAAGCAATGAGGTTTCTTTATCTATAATTATTAAGTAAAAAATGTATTATTCAGTAAAACCATGTTATTTCGAATGCTATTTTTACTTGTTCATCATTTTGTTAGTGTTTTATTCACTGACTTTACCTAGCTTGTTTCCATGTTAGTTAGTACAAGATAAGAAAAAAGTTGCTTTGAAAACAGGTTTCCTTCATAAGAGCCTTCTATCTGGGAAAAGCCACACTGATGGTTACCAGTGATTTTTTCCTGCGTCACTCCCGCATTCGTCTGGCTTCATCATGCTTTCGAAATAACAATCCAACTAACATTACATATTTTTTCAAACAGGGTACTAAAAGTTTAGCTGGCTAATATGAGCTGTTATGCTGAAGGCTAAAGTTCGGTTTTGCAGTAAATAGTACTAATCAGCCGATTGTCTTACGAAAATAACCAGCACATTTCTCACAACATAGCAAAGTCACAACAAAGCGAGGGAGAAGAACTATGTTACATGCAATAATCCAACTACATATTTTGCACCACTGACAAGGGAAAAGTAACTTCTCACGGTGTCTATGGCTAGCTTTCTACCAGAGATTTCTGCCTGCGTCGCTCCCGTATTCGTCTGGCCTCATCATGCTTTCGAAATAACAATCCAACATATTACATATTTTTTCAAACAGGGTACTAAAAGTTTAGCTGGGTAATATGAGCTGTTATACTGTAGGCTAACATTCTGTTTTGCAGTAAATAGTACTAATCAGCCAATTGTCTTACGAAAATAACCAAGCCATTTCTCCCAACATAGCAAAGCCACAACAAAACGAGGGAGAAGAACTTTGTTACATGCAATAATCCAACTATATATTTTACATTACTGACAAGGGAAAGTCACTTCTCATGGTATCTATGGCTAGCTTCTAGCCAATGCTAACTTTGTCAAACAACAGTTTGCATTTGCGTTACTAAAGCTGGAATACCTTACCTGTCCAGCAGAAAACAGGCAACTTTGGCATTGCTTTGAAAACATTTTTCCCTCATTAGCGCCTTCAATCTGGAAAAAGCCACACTGATGTTTACCCGGGATTTCTGCCTGTGTCGCTCTTGTATTTGTCTGGCTTCATCATGCTTTCGCTTCTTCAAAGCAGATTCAACCTCCGTCAGCTCTTGTGCTAAATAATGGCTGTGGTCCTACAATTGTCCAAAATTGTACTTCTAATAAAGGAGAGCTTCTACTACTACCTAATACTTAGAAACATACAACTTCTTCTGCTGCTGCTCCTTTTTCTTCTCCTTCTTCTGCTGCTGCTACTGCTGCTTCTCTTTCAAGGTAGTGACGAAACAAACTCTGTAGCGCTGTTTGTTCGCTGAGGGCAATGGTAGAATCATGACGACAAAACACAGCAACCTCCATAAAAGGGGGTGCCCGCGGTTATGTAGATATAAATGGCTCATTCTAAGGTAATGAAAACATAATGGTTCATTATGTAAGGTCTTTACACACCACTGAAAACATAGTTATGGATCTTATATTGCATTTCTGTCAATAGATCCTTAGAAATACTACACACTGAACCTTTATCTAAAAATCTGAAGTGTTTCGGCCCTCCAGGACCGGAGTTGCCTACCCCTGTTATAGGGTAAAGCATGAAATGGATTTCTGAAAAGATTGGCTTCTTCTAAAGAACACGAGTGAAACTGATTTATAGTGCAGGCATGGGCCGTCAATCACTGTCACTGAGACAGTTTGTGGGATGTCAAATATTTAACATGAGTCTGGTGCTTGTTTGGAGTCTTAAATATTGCTTGCTTGGTGCCCCTCAGAGATGTAGTGCCCCTGGGCACTTGCTTAGTTTCCCGTATGTTTAATCCGCCCATGACCACGACTGTAGAGTAGTCAAATAATTTGGATGAATTTGGATGTGCTCACAGGAGCCACCTCTGGTGGCCACTAATTGAATTTTTATCTTTTAAAAACTCTCACCAAAATTGTATTAAATTTCTTGCGGTGTACAGCCCCTCCCCTTGATGGACACTTTAGATGAGCAACATCTGTATATGTCCATATATGTGATGATGTTTCCACAATATATGCTGATATACATATATGGCCATATATTAAATTTCTGTATGTGATACATTTAAAAAATATTTTTTATATTTCATAGACATACATGTCATAGTCCTACTTATCATCACTTGTACTGTATATAACATAAATATCCCACACATAAGCATTTTATACACTTTTAGACTTCAAGGCAAATTGTTATCTGACATAAGGCAGGAAAATATGTAGTAGTATTTCTATATTATTTTTTAATAATATTTTTGTTTTAATAATTTTAATAATAATCTCATATATTCATTGACAGATATTATACAGTACATTACTTATATACACTGTAAACCATAGGTGAATGCAGATGTGGATGTCAAATATGGAAATGTATGTGATTTTTGTATATTTTGACATAATGTATGTACATATACATGATGATATTTCCACAATATGTGCTGATATAAGACATTTAAGTTATACATATATTGCCATATATTAGATTTCCGTATGGGTAGTGTGGTGAGATTATATTTCAGTAATTGTTTTGGGGGGTTATGGAGTCATCCTGATGTAAAGACTCTGGATAATATGACCTGGAGCTCATGACTTAACTTTTACTTCTATCCCAAACTGAACTTTAACTGTCCCAAAACATAAATCTATATAATTTGCAGTAGTTTTAAATTGATTTGTGTATTTCTGAGACAGATACAGAAAGTCTGCAATCCATGAACTTAAAGTGTTTGGGGAAACCCAGAAACTATCATTTGTTTTGATAGAAATTGATTTCTTCATTCAGCAATTAGGCATTATATTGATCAGAAAAGATAGTCAAAACATGATTAATTACTGATGAGCTAGAAGATTTCATCATTAGAACACTGAATTAATGGCTGCTGAAAATGTTGCTTTGCAGTTGTATATGAATCAGACTTTTTGAAAAGTTATAGAAATTTTCAACATTAGTAATGTCTTTGATGTATAGTTTAATAAATGTAATGCCGGCTTAGTGAATTAAGTTACCTATTTTTGTCAAAGACATTAACATTTTTGGGTGACCCCAAAACGTTGAATGCAAGAGAATGAATATATTTGTTTTTATGTTCCATAACCAATCTTATATGAAGTTTTAAAAATATGTTGTATTTTACCAGGAATTACATGATGTAGAGTAAGGCAGTATAAATAAGGGTGTATAAATTGCCGTTAAACTGTTGGGGAACAGTGAAGAATTATGCTTTTGTGAAAAATCTATGAGAGTATTGAACATGCATCAGAAAATGTAATGAAGGACAACATTTTATTTCTGGAGCTGTATTTTAACATTTTCTAATACAATTTCATGTTGTTAAAATGCTGTCAGTCCCACTTCATTTAAGGCAAAACTATTCATCTTCATGTATACAGACAAACATCTATTGCTGAAAACACCAAGCAGTGAAATATGTTCCCATTTCTATGACAGTTGTTTGTTCGCAAGAAGAGCAGTAGTTGAAATAAAAATAATTCACAGGGTTAACAGGAATTAACAAACATTAACAAGCATCAATGGAATAAAATGATTATTCTGTATATCACCCACACCTACCTAAACACCCATAGCCTACCTTCAGAATGTGACTTCAGAAAGTCACTCAACTTTTAAAAACAGAAACATTAAGTCAAATCAACTAAAGCAAGATTACAGTTGCATTGAGAAAAAATGTCAAGCTATGATAATTACAAGTCACTCAATTGTCTTACAAAACCATGTTGAATACACTAACATGTATGTGTAATAGGGATGGGACGGTATGAAAATTTCATATCACGATTATAGTGACCAAAGTTATCACGGTTATCAATATTATCACGGTTTTGTTAAAATGAGATGGAAATGTAAAAAAAAAACACACACTGAAAACATTTCAACAAATTTTATACTTGGAAATCAACAAACTACAAATACAATTAGCAGCTCTAAGCACTTTTTATTTTAATATAGTCTACCATTTAATACTAAAGCCTACTATCCGATGTGATATCATTATGAATTCCCCATAAATTGATGACAGATAATCTTGGTAGAATTAGGGAATAGCTTTAACATCTGCTGAAGTAAACGAAAGGTCTAGTTAACAGGATGATTTTTCACCTGTTTTTTTTACTCTGTAATGGCATATTCATGTAACACATACATTACATTCATTGCTAATCATTTGATTTATTGTAATGGCAAACCGAGTATCATCAATAAACTATATATACTAAATAATAGTCCTATTTTTGATATTTGGTAGATTACCAGTTGCTGGCAGGAATATTTTTTGCCTTATAGGCGTTAACTTACATGGTGACTTGAATACTGTGCCAGGATAATGTGACTATCTCTGTGGATGGTTCCCATTGCCTGCTGTTTTGAATCTCTCAGATGAAGGAATGGAGTTGACCGTGTGTTAGTGAAGATTTTTTTCGGATATCGCAAGCGACAGATGTGTACTGAGAGTAGATTGCGTTGGAATGCATTGTCTGACTTTGTTGAGGAAGACCAGCACACATATCGTTTGAATGTTTGGATTTGGTAAGAGAGCAATGTCTTTGAATTATATATGCAAGTTATTTATATTCATTATATGAAAAAAATTAACACGTCTAAACGTATCTTGTGTTC
>JACXGM010015295.1:0-12766 GCA_016801145.1 Umbra pygmaea | reverse complement strand
TGTGTTGTGTACACGCTTTCTCCTTTTTCTTTAGTGTTACATATGCACTATTCATATTATCATTTGTGTCATCTACTATACAGTACTAGAAAAGCAATATTGTTTGTGTAGACATTATTTAAATGTCTGAAGTAATTTCCCTGCTGTTGCAATTGGATGCAGTAATACAATAAAGCATGTGTACTACAGTAATAATTTAGGGTGCATTTTCCAAAAAACTAGTTACTGTACAAGTGTCACGTGACAATAATAATAGAATTTTGTAAAGTATAGCTTAATATTTATGTGAGTGACCTGAAAATAGAAAAAACTATGAGCGCTTCAGTTTGTAATGGTATATTATATATTGTTTTACTTATTTATTTAAATATACAGTTAAATATTTCACTCAGAAAACAGACCAGCCCATTGACCTACACGTGAAGCATTTCCCCACCATACACATTTCTTAAGACATTTTTTCAAATCCCCAGGTGGGATCTTGTGAAATCTTCTTGTGCGCTACATCCGGAGGTCGTGTGAAATGTAGCAGCTATTTGAGATAGACCTGCGAGTCTACACACTACAATTTTGTCTCCTCTCGAGCTGTTCTCTTGAAAATGTGGCTGAAATCTACTGTATAGTTGTGTAAAAACCCTCTATGACTCAGCCCAAAGCACTTTTCTATCCTGGCTTTACAATAGTGGACTTCTAATACCGAACCCTCTCCATTGGCTTCTTTCCCTACCAGCACAGAATTTGCCAGGAGCTACAGTGTTTAAAAAAGTAATGTAGTTGTCCCACCTACTAGATTATTTTCTTTTCTTAATACAATTATGGAATAATGATGTAAATCCATTCTCACCAATACCACAGATTGTGGAAAGGAGTCAAAGTCATTTTGAATCCCCCCTGTCCTCAAATTCTACCGGTAGTCATTTAAATGATTCCGTTTTTTGTGTATCTATTCATTTATCTTTGTGTCTGGAGGTCTGTTTATCTCTTTTTGTATGTGGTACTGGGTCATTGTATATATCTGTGGCTTCAAATAAAAAGGTTTCTGAACGTCCTCTGTGGGACTCTTGCAATGACAGACGTGTTTGTGTGAAAAGAAGTGAAAACTTATTTGTGCCAAGGTCTTGAAGTAATTGTTGGATTTAGCATGCGGTGGCCAGACTGTAAAATGTTGATGCTTTTATCTCTTTTTCTCTGGCAGCTACAGAGACTATTATATATGTGTCTGTGTGTTTGTGGACTTTTTCCATTATAAATCACTTTTATTTTTCATAATTAAGAAAAGGAATCCAGCTAATACTACAAAGCAAACAACAACCCGCCCATTTTCCGTAATGCAGCTGGTCTATAATCCTCTGTTTAATTGAAACTAAATGAGAGGACGAGATCAAAACATCCACACAGTGGGAGGAGGGGGTGTCTGTCGACACATAGTCTTCTCTCCTAGAAACTCACTTCTGATTGGGGAGATCGTTCATTAGTTTTACCTTTATTTTACCAGACGAGTTGACTGAGAACACTTTCTCATTTGCAGCAACGGCCCGGGGAGAAGTGTGGGGGGGGGGTGAATGAGCCAATTGAGATATAGGGATGATTAGTTTGCCATGATGGTATGAGGGCCAGATTGGACATTTTCCCAGGACACCTACTCTTACAAATTTTGCCATGGGATCTTTAGTGACCACAGAGAGTGAGGACACCAGTTTAAAGTCCCATCCTAAAGACAGCACCCTACGCAGGGCAGATGTCCTGGGGCACTGCCCTGGGGCATTGGGATTGATTTTTAGACCAGAGAGAAGAGTGCCCCCTACTGGCCCTCCAACACCACTTCTAGCAGCACAGGTCTCCCATCCAGGAACTAACCAGGCCCGACCCTGCTTAGCTTTAGAAGCAAACAAGCAGTGCAATACAGGGCTCTATGCTGTTGGATTCATACTTCACATTTGCTGTCTCCTTATCTCCTTCCCATTGGATGAGTCTCTTAGATATCCCTCCCTCTGGGTCTTAAGATGGACATGACTTTCTATGACATTCATATAATTATTTGCTCTCATATAACCAAGCATAACAAATACATGCCTGAAACTAGACCCACAGAATTAGTTTGACAAATTCAGTAAATGTAGTTAAGAAGATGTTGACTATTTCACTTCATATTTACCGTATATACACTGTTAATGTAACAAAGTTAGGAACATACTCTCATTCCACAGCTATCCTGTAATGTTGACGTTGTGATTACTCAAATGTCACCTTTTGCATAGATCAAAATTGACTTTGTTTAAGAGTTTTCCCAAGTGTATTGCAAAGTAGAAGATCTCTGGACGAAGCGGAACAGTTAGCAGTGTGTGTTTAGAACAAAACAAGACAATCCATTGGTTGAATCAGGGGTGAAAAGTAACTAGACATTAGCTAGATAGTAAAGTGTTAGCCAAGGCTAGGATGACAGTTAATACAGTTAATTTTGTGAGAAGAACAAACACACATACACACAGGATTTATGTACACATAAGGCCAGCAGGAGATAGCAGGAACCATATTGTTGAAGACAGCCGCGGTCGGTGGATCTTAATTGAGGAGGACAGGCTCGTATTACGCTTGGAACCGGAGTGAATGGAATGGTGCGCAACGCACCAAACCCAGTGTTTTTTTGTTTTGTGCACCATTCCATTTACTCCGGTCCCGAGCGTAATACGAGCCCGTCCTCCCCAATTAAGGTCCACCGACCGCGGCTGGTTTCTACTTAATTTTAATCATTCTTTCACCCTCTGTCCTCCACCATCTTTCTCTTGCATTCTCTTCCATGCTGCTGAAATGTCATTTTCTCTATTCCATATTAACAATCACCTATCTTTTCTGCTCTGTCACACTCATCTTTGATGATCTTTTGTATGTCTGGGTAAAGAGATGGAGGAAGGCAGAGGCTTTTGTTTCTTTAGCGCTGTGATTTCTGGTCAGTCCTGACTGTTTTGCAGGCTGACGGTAGTGAAGCTGGGATGATGTCAAAAATGTCTTTGCATCAAGAACTGTCAAACGCTATTGCAGGTTTATTACAGTCTAGCCTGTTTTCAGGTGACGGTGTCTCTGAGGTCTGTAGTCCAGCCGTCACAACACTCTTTTACCACTCAGATCTGTCCATCATCGGTTCCCAGGGCAACAGTTGACATTTCCCTAGTCTTGCATGGCCAGACTTTGGATAACAAAGGTCTGTTAAGAATGCTAGTTGTTTTTGCACATTTGGAAGTAGAGAAAAAAAATGTTACAGTGAGTGTTCTATTCAGACGAACAACCAATCATGAGTTTGGATAGGTGGGGTGGAATCTTTTGCGGCATTGATCTCACGTGTTTTACGAAGCAGTAGTGGAAAGGTAGTGATGTCACATTCCTTTCCTTGTTAAATTTCCGGTGCCTCCCCATAGTAATCAATAGTTCATGGAAAGTTGTCTAGACATCTATCTATACTGTAGCCATTCAAAGATTGTGGAAGATTAAGATTAGGGTTAATGTCAGGGTAAAAGTATAGTTAAGATATAAAATAAGAACAATGTGTAATGTTCATGCTAGCCTATTTGCACTTCAAGCTCCACCCTCATCCTTTTATAAATGCAAGTTGAGTTAACTGTTAACAAGCCTTTCCTCCAAGTTCCAACACCTGAAGAAAATCATTGACTGTATGTGAAAGCTAATTGCATTTTCCTGTGTATGTCACAAAAAAGTAATTCATGTCTATTTCACCGGCTGAACAAACACTTTGAGGGCCCAATCTTGCACTCGGCGCAATGCAGCGCAAAGTCTGAACGCACGTGTTTTTGCTAATTTAAGATCGACGCAGTTGTCATTTTCCCATCGGGCGCCCGCGTTGTTTAAATAGCAAGTGCACCTGCGCCCATATTTGCGCCCATGGGAGTGCTGGTCTAACAAGGAGGTGTGTTTAGGATAATTCTAGGTGTATTGCTATCTTGAGGCATCGAAAAGTGATCGCGCCATTGACCAACAAAAACCTAGTCTAAAGTCAATGGCGCAGCACGTCATAGTTATTTTAACAGCAAATTAGTCAAATGTACCTATGGCATAGGCACAGCGCGTGCACACTATGCTTGTTGCACACACACAGGGAAGCGCAGCAGCACACGAACATGCAAAAGATTACAAATAAAAATAATATGATGCAAATCCGCCGTCATAATAGCAATGCCCAAAAGGTACAAATGGGCCTGGCTCTTAAAGGGAATGGGAGATGAATCTCTGATTGGTTTATTGCATGTTATGCCCAAAACACGTCTATGAATTAATGAAGACACTTAGTACAAACATTTTAGACCATGCGCCCGGCACATGGGACCTTTTATTTGCTGTTAAAATAGCAAAAGTGGATTTGGACACGCCCAAAGCGCACTTGCGCCAATGCGCTTCACGCCATGTGCTTAGATTGTTAAAATAGGGCCCTGAGAGTCACTTGTTTACTACACCACTAAATCAAGGATGTGTGTGTACCTGTAATAAGAGGAAGCCTGTGTCATGAACTATAAAAAAGACACTGGAAGCATTATGTAATCCAGCCTTGACATATGAACCACTCCAGAAACCATACCAGTCACTCAGACACAACTTTGCTATTAGTTGTAGATCAGTAGGTAGTCCATGACACTTGTAATGCAAGGGTTGTTGGTTCAATTCCCACAAGGGGCCAGTGACTTAAATAGTACAGTACATATTCTGCTGCCATATGTATGCCTGACTGATGTCTAGACATTCTAAATGGAGTAATCATCATTTATGTGTAAATAATAGTGATTTGAAAACAATATAATGACAAGTCTACAAATAATTAGTAGAATACTAATAACTAACATTTATTTATCATGTAAACTCATTTTAAAATGATCAAAATATATTAAACAGATCTTAAACTTTATAAAGTTTTAGCAGTAATTATATTTATAGGAGCCATTGGTAAAAGTTTCACTAAACAAAAGCAAAAAATTATACTAATTATATGATAAAAGCTTTATTTTGGTATGGCCATTGTATACAGTAGTTGTCAGTCTAAAGAGATTAAAAGCTCTGGAGAACCAAATATAGACATCTTCTTACTGGCTTTGAAAATAGGCATTTATAATATATAAAGTAAGCTACAATGTGATGCTACTTAGCTAAGGCTAGTCCCACCAACCTTTCCATATCCTATTTGCCACTAATACAACACACCCGTTCTGTTAACTTATCTGAACAGCTTCAACTATGCCGTATACATTGCAGAAACTCTATTTTTGACTCCACTACCAGTTAGCGCGTGCACACTTTTTATTCTCGGACCAGTTTGTTGGCCTATCAGTTTATTATTTTTATTATTTATTTCTCACTTATTCATCATCTGTGCATTCATTTCAACATGCTTTGCTTATTGTTATTTGTGCTAGCCTTTATTGTCTTATTTTACTGCAGATCAGCTAGTCCCACTCATTATACCTAAGACAACCTCTTTGTCCCCCCCAACTCTCTGAAACCCTTACTGGTCAAACTGGTTTAACCAGTTCACCAAGAGACATTATCTCTTTCTTTGTTACTACTGTAAAAGCCTCACCCCCCCCGCACACTAAACTTACTATTTCATTATCTGCCCATAGGGCGCTGAACATATTTCATACTGCTCAAAAATCCACTCCACTTATTCAGTCTGCCCATGGTTCTAAACGTCCAATTCTCAAAGCATTTTGTCGCACCCTTATAATGATTTTACTTTGTATAGCAGGAGATATAGAGCCAAACCCTGGACCGGTAGCCAATAATGCCATCCCTACCCCCCAGGGGCTCTCTTATGCAGACTTATGTAATAGTAAAAATATTGGGTTAATGTATATTCATATCAGAAGCCTACTTCCTAAAATGAATCTAGTCACCGCCCTTGCACATTCAGCCAACCCCAATATCCTTAGCAGTGTCAGAATCCTGGTGTAGGAAATCCACTAATAACTCAGAAGTATCAATCCCTAACTACAATATTTACCATCAAGACAGAACCACTAACAGGGGCAGAGTCACACTCTATTGTAGACAAGCACTGCAATGCTCTGTTATCTTATCCAAGTCCGTGCCGAAACAGTTTGAACTTTTACTTTTAAAAATCCTCTTTTCTAGAAATAAGTCTCTCACTGTAGCCACATGTTATAGACCCCCTTCAGTTCCCAGTTGTGCCTTAGACACCCTTTGTGAATTGATTACCCGTCATTTATCCTCTGGGTTTTTGCTGTTAGGAGACCTAAATTGGAACATGTTCAATGCCTCAATCAATTTATTATCCAAAATGGATGCATTCAATCTCATGCAATTCATCAATGAACCCACCAGATAAAATCTGCAAACAAGGGCACCCTCATAGAGATTGCCCTAACTAATATGCCCTCTAAATATACCTCTGGTATCTTCAGCCAAGACGTCAGCGATCACTGCCTCATTGCCTGCGTCCGTAACAGGTCTGCAGTTAAAAGACCTCCCCTCATCACTTTTAAACGCTCCCTTAAACATTTCTGTGAACAGGGCTTTCTATTAGATCTAGCCCAGGTACCCTGGAAGGATATTGACCTTATCCCATCAGTAGAGGATGCCTGGTCTTTCTTTAAGGATGCCTTTTTTGCGGTTCTAAATAAGCATGCTCCTTTGAAAACATTTGGAACTAAGAGTAGATATAGCCCATGGTTCACTCAAGAACTCAGCACCCTTAGCCAACACAAAAACATTCTGTAGCTAACCGCTCTAGCCTTGTATATTCCCCGCGACCTTCCTTGCAACTCTTCAAGGAAACCAGGAACCGGTACACACAGGTGGTCAGAAATGCCAAGTCTAGCTTCTTCAAACAGAAATTTGCTTCTTGTAGCACTACTTCTAAAACGTTCTGGGATACAGTCATGTCCATGGAGAATAAGAACACCTTCGCCCAGCTGCCCACAGCTCTAAGACTAGATAATACTGTCGCGAATGACAAATCAACCATAGTTGAGAACTTCAATAAACATTTTGCTACGGCAGGCCATGCTTCCATTTGGCAACCCACCCTAACTAACAGCCCTTCACCCTCTGTAGAATCCAGCCAAAGCCCCCCACGTTTCTCCTTTGCCCATATCCAGACAGACGATGTTCTTAGGAAGCTGGAAAATCTTGACCCCCTCAAATCTGCTGGATTTGACAATCTGGACCCTTCATTTCTAAAATGTCTGCGCTAATTATCGCTGCTCCCATCACCAGCCTTTTAAACATCTCCTTTCACTCATCCAAGATCCCTAAAGATTGGTATGCTGCTGCAGTAATCCCCCTATTCAAAGGGGGGGACAGCATAGACCCAAATTGCTAAAGGCCAATTTCCATCCTGCCCTGCCTCTCAAAGGTCTTCGGAAGCCTTATTAATAAACAAATTGTCACCCATTTTGAATCCCATCGCAGCCTCTCGTGCAATCCAGTTTCCAAGCTAGTCGCGGGTGCACCTCAGCCACACTCAAAGTCCTAAACGACATCATAATTGCTCTCGACCAAAAGCACTACTGCGCAGCAGTCTTCATTGACCTGGCCAAGGCCTTCGACTCGCCTCCGATTGGCAGATTAAAGAGCCCGGGTTTGTCAAAGGACTACCTTGCCTGGTTCACAAATGATTTCTCTGACAGATTCCAATGTATTAAATTGGAGGGCCTGTTTTCCAGACATTTGGTTGTCTCTTTGGGGGTGCCCCAGTGTTCAATTCTTGGGCCAACTTTATTTTCTGTTTAAATCAATGATGTCACTCTTGCTGCAGTTGACTCTATGACCCACCTCTATGCAGACAACACCATTATTTATACGTCTGGCCCAACGTTGGACACTGTGTTAAAAAACCTCCAAGAAAGCTTTGATAACATACAACATTCCTTCCGTGGCCTCCAATTACTCTTATAACAAAATTAAATGAATGCTCTTCAACCGATCACACTCCACACCTGCCTGCCCAACAAGCATCACTACACTCACTGGATCTGTACTGGAATACATAGAAAACTACAAATACCTAGGGGTGTGGTTAGACTCTTCACTTTCCTTCCAGACCCACATCAACCAGCTCCACTCCAAAAGTAAATCCATGATTGGCTTCCTATTCCGTAATAAAGCCTCCTTTACTCTTCCTGCCCAACTTGCCCTTGTGAAAATGACCATCCTCCCTATACTAGACTTCGGTGATGTAATTTACAGATCTGTATCAAACTCTCTCCTTAGAAAAGAAGATGTTGTGTACCACAGAGTCATCTGTTTTGCCACCAATGCTCCATGTACCACCCATCAATGCATCCTCAACAATCTAAGATGGCCTCCACTACAATCGGATGGCCTCCACTACAAACCCGGCGACAAACACCCTGGTTTCATCTTATTTACAAATGTCTACTAGGCAAAACCCCACCTTACCTAAGATCATTCATCTCCAGAGCAACACTCTCTCTTAATCTGCGTTCAAGCAGGTATTTCTCCCTGATTGCCACAAAAGCCTGCACAATCTTTGGCAGACTCTCCTTCCAATTCTCTGCTGCTAATGATTAGAACGTACTGCAAAAATCACTAAAGCTTGAATCCACTGTCCCTTTAACTACATTCAAAAGTTCTACTATCAAATCTATTGACAGACCAATGTACATGCTGACCCCACCCACTCTTTTTGGCTGTAAATTCATTTTTCACACTCGAACCCGCACAACTGTCATTGTATTGCACACTTCCTTGTCCGCAGCCTTGATCATTACGCCAGCTACTCTAGTGTTATTTTGCACTGACACTTTATATTACCATAAATCTACCTCTTTCCCTCTCAGGCCATATGTCACATTGAATGTATAGTATATTGCCACGCCACTGTACTTACCAAATATCTCCGTCCATATGCTGATATTTGTTGCACTTACTGTAGAAATGACTAATTTAATTTTAAAGAAATGCACACTGTGTTCTTGTTTCTATTTTATTTTCTGTACTTCTTGTTGTGTAATTCATGTGTAACTCTATGTATTCTGCACCTTGGCACTTTTCTCTTGGCCAGGTTGCCGTTTCAAATGAGAAACTGTTCTCAACGTGCTCACCTAGTTAAATAAAGGTTAAATAAAATAAAAAAATAAAAACGTTTTTGCTTAAATAGTTAGATATACTACAGGCAGGATTGTCTACAAAAATTGGAATTCTAAACAAACACTGTACAACGTTGGCTCAACTGCCAAATTAGACTCTATTGAAGTTAGATAGATTCTAGGACTGCTTAGAGTTGTAAATACACTGTCTCTGCTTAGTGGGGACATTCAATCTAGTGACAACACAACCAAAGTTTTCCCCATAATTTGTTTCCTTTTTTTGAAATGTTATGTTTTTTTTTCACAACTAAGACACAACCAACGCCAATTGAGACTTTGCATTCAGAATGTTCAAAACAAAATATTTTGAAACATATCCCATGAATATCTTAGTCTGGGCAGAATATAAAGGTTCTTATAAAATGGGTCCGGCGATAAAGGTTCATATTTTGCCAAGACGGCGCCGTTCTTCTGTATTTAGTTTAATGTTTTTTAAGCAAAGCTGGGAACTATTGAATGCACCAATATGGCCATGTCAGTAAGGAATAAAGACAATCATATATAAAAGCGGTAGGCTGGCGTTATGGACTGAGAACGGACTCCTCTATTTTAGTATTGGTTTCCTGTTCATGTTTAGTTCACTTTAATACATATATTTCCTTTCTCTTTCAGTGCAAGTGCATGGTGTTTACTGTGCCTTGCGAAAGTATTCAGCCCCCTTGAACTTTTCGACCTTTTGCCACATTTCAGGCTTCAAACATAAAGATATGAAGCTGTAATGTTTGGTGAAGAATCAACAACAAGTGGGACACAATCATGAAGTGGAAGAAATGTATTGGATTTTTCTAACTTTTTTTAACAAATAAAAAACTGAAAAATTGGCCGTGCAAAAAAGTTAATACTTTGTAGCGCCACCTTTTGCTGCGATTACAGCTGTAAGTTGCTTGGGGTATGTCTCTATCAGTTTTGCACATCAAGAGACTGACATTTTTGCCCATTCCTCCTTGCAAAACAGCTCGAGCTCAGTGAGGTTGGATGGAGAGCGTTTGTGAACAGCAGTTTTCAGTTGTTTCCACAGATTCTCGATTGGATTCAGGTCTGGACTTTGACTTGGCCATTCTAACACCTGGATATGTTTATTTGTGAACAATTCCATTGTAGATTTTGCTTTATGTTTTCGATCATTGTCTTGTTGGAAGACAAATCTCCGTCCCAGTCTCAGGTCTTTTGCAGACTCCATTAGGTTTTCTTCTAGAATGGTCCTGTATTTGGCTCCATCCATCTTCCCATCAATTTTAGCCATCTTCCCTGTCCCTGCTGAAGAAAAGAAGGCCCAAACCATGATGCTGCCACCACCATGTTTGACAGTGGGAATGGTGTGTTTAGGGTGATGAGCTGTGTTTCTTTTATGCCAAACATAACGTTTTGCATTGTTGCCAAAATTCAATTTTGGTTTCATCTGACCAGAGCACCTTCTTCCACATGTTTGGTGTGTCTCCCAGGTGTTTTTTGGCAAACTTTAAATGACACCTTTTATGGATATCTTTCAGAAATGGCTTTCTTCTTGCCACTCTTCCATAAAGGCCAGATTTGTGTAGTATATGACTGATTGTTGTCCTATGGACAGACTCGACCACCTCAGCTGTAGATCTCTGCAGTTCATCCAGAGTCTTCTCCTTGTAGGAGCTGAAAATTTTGAGGGACGGCCGGGTCTTGGTAGATTTGCATTGGTCTGATACTCCTTCCTTTTCAATATTATTGCTTGCACAGTGCTCCTTGGGATGTTTAAAGCTTGGGAAATCTTTCTGTATCCAAATCCGGCTTTAAACTTCTCCACAACTGTTTCTTGGACCTGCCTGGAGTTTTCCTTGTTCTTCATGATGCTCTCTGTGCTTTCAACGGACCTCTGAGACTATCACAGAGCAGGTGCATTTATATGGAGACTTGATTACACACAGGTGGATTCTATTTATCATCATTAGTCATTTAGGTCAACATTGGATCATTCAGAGATCACTTATATCCTCCGGATTTGGGTCTGGATTTTTCCAGGCTAGTTTATAAGTGCCAATGCCAACAATTATATAAAAATACAGTTAAGTCAACTTACTGTAAAACATGTATAACATGTAAAACTATGATTACAAACTTAAATAGTAAAGGCCATTTGGCATTAGTTTTGTCTTCTTAAATACAACATTACAAAAAAGGATTGTACCTATTGCAAATTACCCACACGAGTGAGTGAGTGAGTGCCCAGTCAGACCAGTTGCTTCATTGCAGTTTGGTACGGCAGAAATACATACATTCATCTTCAATAGAATGCTGCATTTGGCTTGCATCACTTGCATTGCGGGGCATTTTCGGAGAAGCATCCGTTCGAAAAATCGTACGGATGCTTTAAATTGCATGCGTTGGTGACACCTACACATAGTGTAGCTTTGAAAAGGGGAATGTTTTATTGCAAATATGCATTTTGTTAAATAGGAACAGATAAGCATTTTGTTTTTTACTTAGGCTAGTTGAAATATATTAGCATGTTTTGTAGTGTATTTTTTGTTAATTGAAGATGTTCAATGCTTAATTACTTTGGTAGCTGATTATAATGTCTTCCCCAAAAGTACGAGTGGATCTGGAGAAGCATTTGTTGCATTTGGCAGACGTGACATACAAACACAGTCTCGCAAAGACTGCAATACAATATTTGTTTCTCCATCACGTCCCGGTATATACAGTGAATGCATGTTGAAATTATTGTTGCGTGGCTACATAAAAGTTTAAGTGATGCATTGGGGTTTCTGTTGCGTGTCAGTTGTGTGGCGGCTGCGTGGCGTTTTCTATGTCTTTGCACACCAGAAACGTGTCTGATGCGGCGCTGCTGCTGCTAGGTGACAGGTACAGGGAGGGCTATATCTCGGGACATAGGCGCCGACAGACCAGTCTACATTAGGGTTTGCGGTGTGATGCTCTTGCCTGTATGACAACAATTTCAACTGTTATCACACACCTTTTAAACAGTGATGAATAAATACATACTGATTTGAGTAAAATATTTTTTCTGTCAAACTCAACGTCAGAAATACTGTGAAAACTGTGTTTGAGACCACTAGCGATATATTCCCTGCTCACACGAATGCCTTTTAATATATGGATGTTAAAAAAAAACATGTATTTTGTGTATAGTTTTGACAAGTTAGATGTGCACAACGATTGTGCGTTGACGAATGGACAAGTCAACCTTGACGTTCTGTAGGCTTATATGATGTTACCTAATAAACCCCCTTATTACGTAAAGCATACAATACTGTAGCTACTAGGTAACCCTTGTAAAGTAGATTCGATTTAAAATGGGCCGCATTTCCCTGATTGCCTCTATCTGGAAGAGAGCAGATCAGATAAAAGTTTAGGTTGATAAAAAAATGGGAACAGTCATCTTGATACGAAAGCAGTAAATGTCTACCCACTTTTCTAGCCTATTATCAACATCATTATATAGAATTTCCCCATTGAAAAATCACTTTCATTCTAGCTAGAATCTTACCCTGGCATCTCTGAAGCTAAAACGTCCTTGAGGCTTTGCTCTTGCCTTTACGACAACAATTTCAACTGTTATCACACATCTTTCAAACTCTGATAAATAAATATATAGCTACTGATTTGATTAGGCCTACAGCAAAGACAACGTCGGCAGTATT
>JACXGM010015294.1:0-21412 GCA_016801145.1 Umbra pygmaea | reverse complement strand
CTGCAACATTCAAATTACTATACAAAAAATTATATTTCGAGAAAAGTGGATTTTGAGGGGTATAGCTCCATAGACCTCCATTCATTCTGCACTCACATGTGACTGCCCTCTTATGGAACTAGAGTGGGACTGCAACCAGTTCAGAAGCCGGAAGTTTTCTGAGAGTGGCACTTCTTTCCTTATTAGACATTCTTTGCTTCGAGGTCGCAGCGCTGTCGTGTCGTCATCTGTTTAACATACCTCTGGCACGCCTATATGAGATACACCGATGTGATTGGTGCAGCTCGGATACAAGGGCATAGTTAATGAGCACAATTACTCGGTGCCAGAGTAACTTACTGAGCAAATTCAAATTGTGCTCTCACGAGAACTCTGGATTTCCAGGGTATAATCTAGAGGAGTTTGACTCTAAAGACGATGCAGATATATTTATCCTGTTTAGATGCCCCCATATTTTCCTGCTGGTCATAAAGCACTTATGGTCAGGAACCATGTTGAACTAGACCAGGCAGTAGCACAGCCTGAGCAGGCTATAGCTCCAATTATCCAAGCTAGACCTCCGATGTTGCAGGCCAGACAGGCTGGTATGGAAGCGGTCCAGGTTAGATCTCTGATTACTATGTTTGTTAGATCATCTGAGTTTCACATTGGCCGATGTGTATGGAAACCATCTGTATCTCAAAAATGAATTTGAAAAACCAGCCAGGCCCAAAGAGCCTAGCACTAGCAGAGGTAAGATGCTGGTTAGCATGATTTTGCGTGTATTGTTTGTGCATATACTTGGGTTAATGCGACGTAAAATTTAATATTTTATGGTTGACAGAATATTGCTCAGTCTGAATGAATTGGAACTTGCTAGGTCGTATAACTCCCGATCAACTTCTGAGGATTTTGTCACCTATTGTATCTGTCAAGGGCACAGTGAATGGCTAACTAGGCAACGGGCATCTTGCCATACACTGTTAGACTTTGCTGTAATTTCTACAGTTACTTTTCACAAAATGCCCAGTAAAATACTATAATTAAATTTTCCGGTTCATTACTGTAATATGCATTGCATCATGGGTATTAATATTAAATTACAGTGATTTACTGTATGTTTTGAATTTGCAGTAAACTGCTGTAAAACAACAGCAGTAGTACTACTGTAGTTGAATATGACAACAAAATTGTTCATTAATGTTATAGAACCATAGAAATATGATATCTCTCTAAAATGAAATTCATTTTATTTGCTATACTTTTAGCAGTAAATGTCATATTTAAAAAGGTGATAATGGATACTTGAAAGTGGGAAGAGACTTCACAGGAGTACCTGTTTGGTCTGTTTGCACCAGAGTCTGGTCACACACACTCCTCAAAGAGAGCTGGAGCAGCGTTAAGGTAAAGCCAATCTTTTCCAATTCTGTGACATTAAAATCTGTGCTCAAAAGTCGCTAGCAGCAAAGTTAGGTTACCGACATGTGTAATAGCTAGGTAAGAGTCATAACTGTGAGGAAGTTTCGTTTGTCTCGCGCCAACGTAACATTTTCCCCATGGTGAGGATTAGCTATCACAACTCATTTTACACGTCACTGTTCGGGACATCTTTTTCACTTGTCAGACCACCATTAGAACTTTGGCTGGATTAAAACATATCCCATAATCTGGAAGTTTAAGGTCAGTAACTGCTAGTTTTTGATCTTGCTGTTACCGCATTTTGGCTAACATTACCTCTGCTTAATGCTAATGTTATATTCTCGATTCTGTTGGTTGGTTTGTTAGTGTTTTAGCATGATTAAGCAAAACTTATTACTGTGTTAATAAACACCCACTCTATAAGTTATGTCGAGTAACACGGAAAGCATCTTTAACGTGAATGTGGTGGGGTGGAAAGGAAGAATTATCTGGCTAGTTTTTTAGCTAAAAAAAGAGGTGTGCTAAATTAAATAACGTTAGCTGGCAAATGTTAACTGCATTTAGCTCTAGTTTTTGGAGGGAAAAAAAACTGCATTTGCGGAAAGTTTGAGTGTTTAGCTACCATGGTTTATGGGGGAAAGAAAAAGTAAAATGTATTTAGTTCCCTTGCCGCTTAACCTTAAATTTGAACGATTGTTAAACAAGTGATTTAAGTACTCTTTATTATTGCTTTAGGTTTTTCTTGTCAAAATAATGTTGTTGGTAGCTATCTAGCAATCTATTATATGTGATTAACTTCTAATACATCACATAACATTCTGTGTTATTCTAACAATATAAGAGTTACCTATATTATCCTGGTTCCCTGCATACTAATGCATGGCATGCATATTTTTTTATCTTGTTGTAATTGTGGTTTAACCCCATGCATGCACTTAAATATATTAATTTTCATAATTTCATATAAAGAACAAGAACCAGTGACCGGAAAACTGAGAGACAACTGACAGAGATGGAGGAAGAAGAAAGCTGGACATGAAGGTCTGACCCCATGGCCCAGAAGAGCACATGGTCCCTCATCGCTTGCTGAGCCACCAAGTAATGAATTTCAACGTTGCAACCTATTTACAAACTGACATATGCAATTATGTACAGGTGTACATTTTTGCAACTTCTGCGCTTCAGAATTAAGAAAAAACATCAGCACATGGCAAACTATAGGTTTGCATGTGGAAATGAGCAATGTCCTGTTTCCTTTACACTTTTTGCTGCGTCTAAATCCCACATGCATCTGGGTATTAAAACAAACTGTACATTGTTTTCTTTAAGTCAATTCAAATGTTAACTGCATTGTTCAGACATGTATTTGCCTCTGAATACTGCCCAGTGTTTGGTGCATACTTAAACAAGGTTGTAGTGACACTTGTATGTCAATTGTCTGGTTTATTTGCACTTTCAGACAAAAATGTCTTGGTCCTAGTATTTGTACCTGTATAATACAAAAATAAAAATGTTTTACTTTTGTACATGGACTAAAGTCAATTATTTTGAATTTGTTAAATGTAATAGCATTGATGTAAAATAATCAAAATAGTTTGTACTGCCATGCCAAATAGTGTAATATACTGTGAACCACAATTGAAGTAAAACTAATACAGCAAGATAATTACAATACAATTACTGTAAGGTTATTATACTGTAAAACTAAATTACAGTAAGGGTATTATACTGTAAAACTAAATTACAGTAAGGGTATTATACTGTGAAAACTAAAGTACAGTAAGGGTATTATACTGTAAAATGGAACTGCGGTAAGGGCATCATACTGTAAAAAACATGTACAGTTATGGTACTGTAATGCGGTAGTTAAGTTACTGCATAAAACACATTGCCAGTAAGTTACTGCATAAACACAATAAAAAGTCTAACAGTGTAGTTGTCACAGATGGTTGATGGGGTGCTAACTGAGTAGCTGGCTAGCTAGGATATATATTTAGTTAATCTATTTTGTGTGATAATTGCAATGTAATTTTCAAATATATTCTGTGATTATTGTTCAATCTGTACCTAATGAGGCAAAATAGGGCATATCACTCCCAGACAATGTTTTGACCTGTTACTAGCTACGGTGAATCGCTAACAAGACCACAGGATTAGGCTACATTCAATATTACTAGAAGTGCCTCGCTAGGGGGCAGGCACTTAGTTTCCTTTGAATACTGGACCTTGTGGTATTTCAACTGCAGACTGATACAAAAGTGGCCGAAAAGTACTCTTGGTTGGTCTCGGATGCATTGGCAGGCACAGCATTGAATATGACATTTTACATTTACATTTTGTCATTTAGCAGATGCTCTTATCCAGAGCGACTTACAGTAAATAAAGGGACATGCCCCTGCAGCAACTTAGGGTAATGTGCCTTGCCCAAGGACACAACATTTGTTACAGTCAGGAATCGAACTGCCAACTGTCCAAATAAAAGACTGATTCCTTAACCACTGAACCATCTGACGTTTAAATCATCTATGGTAACATTTGTAAATTCTATATTATCATTAATGTTTATCATTAAAATAATCCGTGCATATCCCTACCATCGTACACACTGATGAGCTGTGCTGTACATTGATTCTTCGCAAATATAGATGATTATTCACAAAAGTTGTAACGTTACCCTTTGGCCCCAGACTATACCAGGACTCTTATTGTAGCCTTGCCTGTGTTTTTGTGTAAGTGTTCCCAATCTCTGCTGCCCTCGTGTGGATGTCAGTGTTGTCAGCCACTCCCTAGTATTAGTTCATGTCTGTTTAGTCCATTCCAGGTTTTTAGTGTATCCCTTAAGTGTTAGGTCCATACTTGGTCGTTTCTGTTCATGTTTTCCCGCCTTTTGAGTCACATGGTTTAGTCCTCCAATCCCTTTAGTTTATTATGTCCCCAGCTGCACTGTATCAGTAATCATATCACTATTTAGTTCTGTTCTACCTTTGAGGTGTTGCTGGTCATTGAGGAATTTACCCTGTCACTTCATTGTCTTCTTGAGTACCCTGGTCTTCCATGTTGTGTTTCTCAGTCCTCTGTCTCCTCAAGGAGGAGTATAGCATTTGTAATTATATCCGTTTGGTTTACCTTTTCTATATATAAACATTCAGTAAAAGCTTTTTCAGTTATTAGTTGTGTATGTAATCTCCTGCGGGATAGTTTGAGTTTTAAAAATAAAATATCTATGTTTGTTTAATCTGCTGGTGTTTCCGACCCGTTCCTCATTGAAAAGTGTGACAAAAGTGATACGCTGGTATACAATTTGACTGCGTCATCTAAATAGATTGAGATAAAATAACCTATGCCTTTGCAGGGACTGTATGAGGACATTTTTGTCCCGCAAAGTAAAACTGTAATTACACTGTGTAAATAGTTACAACTTTTCAAAAAGGATTCAGGGATATATTCTGATTGGAGAATGCAGACACAGTAGTCTACAATATTAATTTGCTTTCCTAAAGCTGGTTAAAAAAAACAAGGCATTATTTAAATTAAGAAAGGTATTCTACTGTGTATAATAATACAATTACATTGATTTAATATTAGTCTATGGCTCCAAAAAACATATCTCTAGGAAGCATTAAAACTGCTCTCTGCTTTTTTAAAAAGTTTTTTAGCACCACCCAGCGATGAGTATAGACCATTTATTGGCAACAAAATGCACTGATTGTTGATGCGGTATGAACAGCACCACTTAAAAAAGCACCACGAGTGATATCTGTACAGTGCACTCGTTCAATCCAAAATGAAAATATATGTAACAACCACCCCTTAGGGGATCGTACATATTGTTCTGTGTGGCTATGTTCATTTTGAGTTGCTCCCCTGGGTGTGTTTTGTTTAGATTTATTCCCTGTGTGTCCTGTCCTTATGCTTCTGCTTTAGTTCAGGTCACATGTTATCGGTTTCTATTCAGTATCTGTAAGTACCTTCACAGCTGCCTGCACTCAGTAATTATCCTCTTATTTTGGATTGTTTGTGAGTGCAGGCAGCTGTCGCTCATTGTATATTAGTACCGGTCAAAGTCTGTGTGTTTATGCGTACGTTTATGCCCCTCACGGCAATATTATTTTGATATAGTGCGTTCTTAATTAAACCAGTTTATTTTCAAGTTCTCTCCTCGCATTTGTCTCTGCTCACTCCAGCATTACACTGCTTACCCGTGACAATAAACCTCAAAACTGAATAGTTAAGAAAGTAAAAGTGAGGTTTTGGCTTTCTTTGGAGAATATCTGTGTGCAAATTGTTGGGCAACTATTAGTGTGCAGAAAAATTAAGCAACTAAATGAAAAATGAAAAGTTTCTCATCTCACTTGTTGATTTAAATCTGTTAAAGTGAGATTAATAAACAAACAACATAAATAAACATACAAATAAACATTTCTGACATGTAAAAACAAAGCCACCCTTCTTTTCAATAACAGTCATAAGCCTTTCATTCATGGAGTCTGTCAGTTTCCGAAACTTTTGACAAACTTTTTGTGCAGCAGCAACCACAGCCTCCCAGACACTGTTCAGAGAGGTGTAATGTTTTCCTTCACCTTAAATCTACTGTTTAAGGGACCACACGTTCTCAATGGGGTTTAGGTCAGGTGAGGAAGGGGGCCATGTCATTGTTCTTTAATCTTTAAGGCCTTTACTGGCTAGCCATGCAGTGGAGTACTTTGATCCATGCGATGGAGCATTGTCCGGCATAAAAATCATGGTCTTTTTGAAAGATACAGACTTTTTCCTGTAACACTGCTTGAAGAATGTGTCTTCTAAAACTGGCAGTAGGTTTGGGAGTTGAGTTTGAGTCCATCTCAACTAGCTCATCTTTAATAAAACCAGCCCATACCAGTACCCCACATCCACCTTGCTGTCGTCTGTGTTGAAGTGGAGCTCTGTGCCCATTACTGATTCAGCCACGGGCTCATCCCTCTTGTCCGTCAAGAGTCACTCTCATCTCATCAGTCCATAAAACCTTTGAAAATCTGTCTTCAGATATTTCTTGGCCCAGTCTTGACATTTCAACTTATGTGTCTTTTTTTGTGGTCAGGTTTCAGCCTTCCTCACCTTGGCCATGTCTCTGAGCACTGAACACCTTGTACTTGTGGGCAATACAGGTAGGTTGCAGTTCTGGAATATGACAGCAATGGAGGATAATGGGTTCCTGGTAGCTTCACATTTGAATCTTCCCAACTCTTAGGCAGTTAATTGTTTTTCTTGTGACCTTGCTGACTATTTGCAACAAAACGTTTCATGGCTCTGTGATCACGCCACAATATCTTAGCAATTTCAAGACTGCTGCATCCCTCTGAAAGACTTTTTAAGACAACAGTGACATGCCTAATAATTGTGCACACAGTGCATTAAGAAACTTATTTACTTTGGTGTTGTCCTTTAACATTCCTCCCTTTCAGCCTTTGATAAAAACTATATATTTTCTACAAAATTCTTAAAGTTAAAATGCTAAATGTATACCCAGATTTGATGTAGTTCCCAACACTGATACACATGTGGCAGGGGTTTAAGCCTGTAATACAGGAACAGGCACACTGACAAACAATCTTAAAGCTAAATTCTTTTTTTGTTTCTGGTCACTAAAAGATGAAGTAATACTAATTAGTGCTAGCATAATCTGGTCTGATGGGAAATAATATAGTATTTAGACAGTGCATCCGGAAAGTATTCACAGCACTTTACATTTTCTACATTTTGTTATGTTACACCCTTATTCATTATTTCCCTCAAACTTCGACCAGCAATACGCCATATGACCATGTGAAAGAAGTGTGTTTGAAATCTTGGCAAATTTGCTTAAAATAAAAAATAATAAAAGAAAAGTATTCACAGCAGTAGCATAGCCAGAAAATAATATTTGGCCTATACTACTAGATTTTCTTTCATGGCTTCACTAAACCTAACATTTGCGATCTAAATATGAGATGTCTCGACGGTGGTTATCAATTCATTAAATCAACGTAGGATTTCCCAATTTAGTGACAAGCACGTTCACATAAAAGGGGCAGTGTGTGCACCATAGGAGCAATCGCAGACACAGACAAGTCTATGAGAGCCGCATATTTTGCTCAACTGTAGTAAATAATAATTTTAGAGAAAGTTGAAGAGCATAAACAAATATAATCCAAGCATAAAGCAGAAAGGAAAGCTGGGGGAAAAAATGCCACCAGTGTATTTATAAATGCCTCAGTCTCATCGATACCACTGACTATAATTACAATTGTGTATTCCATTAAACCAATGTTGCTTCATGCTGATCGTGTATAACAATTTTATTTATTGTAATCTTTCATTTGCATCCCTAAAAGTGTTAAACGATCATGGGAGGAAATTAAAAAAATGTACAGGGTGTGTAAATTGATCAATGTTAAAATAATTGGTTGTTTAACAAGTTCTGTAGGAGTAAATAATAAATATACTCAATCTATGGTCTCTACAGTGAAAGGGAATACATTGATGTTGGTCAAACAGGTACATGCAAAGTTATCGCATTATATTGCTAAACAGAGGCTTCAGAATTCAAGACTATTCAGACCCTACATTGAAATACCTTTCACAAACAAACGCAACACTATGCATAAAGTTTGTACCTGTAAGCGCACAATTTCGATGTATCGCACTGCACTGGCAAATACAGATCAAGATTAGCTGCCAAATGTGTTGGCCTATTACGACGTTTCAGTCTACTACACTGCTAGTCTCCCGTGAAATTCGCTGGTGTAACGTCCAGCCAGTGTGGCCGGCATAATGAACTGAGATATGGACTCCATATATACGTTGGTCATTTCTTGTGTTTATTGGTCTGTTTCAGTTCCCCTTCGTGTCCATTCCATGCTCTGCATGTTGTTTTAGTTATTCCTTAAAATATGGGTAATATCCCTTTAGTTATGTGGATCCTATGTTTGGTTGTGTATATTGTTGGTTATGTCCTAGGCTGTGTCAGATTTGTGTATAGTTGTCTAGCCAAGCAACCACCTTCTGAAGAACATATACACTCACCTAAAGGATTATTAGGAACACCCGTTCAATTTCTCATTAATGGAATTATCTACTCAACCAATCAAATGGCAGTAGCTTCAATGCATGCAGGGGTGTGGTCCTGGTCAAGACAATCTCCTGAACACCAAACTGAATGTCAGAATGGGAAAGAAAGGTGATATAAACAAGTTCGACTGGGCATGTTTGTTGGTGCCAGACGGGCCGGTCTGAGTATTTCACAATCTGCTCAGTTACTGGGATTTTCATGCACAGCAATTTCTAGGGTTTACAAAGAATTGTCAACTTTGACTGAAATAACCGCAATTGTGAAGCCACAACACGCACAACCTTGAGGCGGATGGGCTACAACAGCAGAAGACCCCACCGGGTACCACTCATCTCCACTAAAAATAGGAAAAAGAGGCTACAATTTGCAAGAGCTCACCAAAATTGGACAGTTGAAGACTGGAAAAATGTTGCCTGGTTTGATGAGTCTCGATTTCTGTTGAGACATTCAGATGGTAGAGTCAGAATTTGGCGTAAACAGAATGAGAACATGGATCCATCATGCCTTGTTATCACTGTGCAGGCTGGTGGTGGTGGGGGTGTAATGGTGTGGGGGATGTTTTCTTGCCACACCTTAGGCCCCTTAGTGCCAATTGGGCATCATTTAAATGCCACGGCCTACCTGAGCATTGTTTCTGACCATGTCCATCCCTTTATGGCCAGCATTTACAGATCCTCTGATGGCTACTTCCAGCAGGATAATGCACCATGTCACAAAGCTCGAATCATTTCAAATTGGTTTCTTGAACATGACAATGAGTTCACTGTACTAAAATGGCCCCCCCAGTCACCAGATCTCAACCCAATAGAGCATCTTTGGGATGTGGTGGAACGGGAGCTTCGTGCCCTGGATGTGCATCCCACAAATCTCCATCAACTGCAAGATGCTATCCTATCAATATGGGCCAACATTTCTAAAGAATGCTCTCAGCACCTTGTTGAATCAATGCCACGTAGAATTAAGGTAGTTCTGAAGGCGAAAGGGGGTCAAACACAGTATTAGTATGTTGTTCCTAATAATCCTTTAGGTGAGTGTAGGTTACTGTACCTTTAAGACTAGGTCCGTATCTCAGGAGTGGATACTAGAGTGATTCTTCTCACACCTGTTGTCGCTTTTTAATTAGGTGGTTAACCTATATTAGTCCTGTTCTTCAGAGGGTGATTGCTTGGCATTAAGGGTTTATACCCCTGTTACCAACAATTCTCCCCAAATGGTAATGTACGTTCGTTGTTGCACCCTCTGCCATATATTGTATAGTATTTGCTTGAGTTTCGCCCTGTAACTGTCATGTCAAACCTCATGTCATCTACTTGTTACCTAAAGGCATACGAATTGTTTTGTGTGTACTTTGTTTGTTTCTTTGTTTTGGGCTTCACAGTCGCCCAGTAATTAGGACCATATTTGGTCTAGGTTTCTTGTTTTGAACCATACATATTAACACTCAAGTCAGAACGACTCCCTGCGCTGGTCTCCATTCTCTTAATCATCACAAGTTGTGACAGCTGGGGTCACTTTGGCGGCTATTTTTGCGCATACACTTAAATGTGTAGGCCTACGTGACTCAAGATGTTGTTTTTAACAAAAAAAATAAGACGTTTTTCAAAATGAACAAATATTATAATTAGTCCATAATAGACTAGGTTTAGATTTTTTTTTTGCCAAAACTATAACAAAAAGTGCATTATGCATCTGTATTCTTGGTGTGCCAGCTGCCTCTTTGGGTGGCACAAACACACCCGTGCCTACGCCACTGATTCACAGCCTTAGCCATGATGCTCGAAATTGAGCTCAGGTGCATCCTGTTTCGACTGATCATTCTGAGATGTTTCCACAACCTGATTGGAGTCCACCTGTGGTAAATTCAGTTGATTGGACATGATTTGGAAAGGCACACATCTGTCTATATAAAGGCCCCACAGTTAACAATGTGGTGAAGATGTTTAGAAACTCTGGTTACAGTGTTGTCGTGTGGACGGTGAAACCGAAGATTTTGGCTTGTGACATCCGAGTGTGCGCTGTTATCTCCTTTGTTTAACGTCAGATTGTGCTCCACTATCTCCATTGGTTACGTGCAAAAAAATTAAATAAAGAGTCTGTGCAATGGCAGACATTTGTAAGTGTATCAGTTTGTATCATTTGTAAGTGTATCAGTTTGTATCATTTGTAAGTGTATCAGTGATTTTATCGCATTTCTCACTTTGTGTGCCTCCTCTGAAAAACACTTGCGGTTTGGTAACTGATACAGTACTTTGTGTCAATTTCATTGAGCGGCCATATTCAACCAGGCTTTTCCAATGTAAAGTCGGCACCATTTGTTTGTCGGTAATATGCACAGGGCAGTGGTCTACTATCATGTTACGTTTCATACGTTTCACTGTCATCTATTTTGACATTGACTGCTGCTTTAGAAGATGAAATGGCAGTTCAGTATTGTGATTGGAGGATAAAAATTTACATACACTAACTGTGGCCAAGGGCCTCTGTACAAGGACATTAGCTCTACAGATTGTGCAAAACGTAGGTTCTATCTCCACACCTACAAGTCCTTCACAGACATGCTGCCTCAAGGCTCTTAAACCTCCTCCATACTCACCCTCTGACTGTTGATCCTCTTTGCTGTATAGTGTCCTTGGGTCTTTGAAAAGGCACTTGAAACACATTGCGTTGTTATTATTACGAATGACTTGTAAATCACAATTTACCCATGATACAATGGGGATTTTATTCACACAGCCATCAACCAATTTTCTCAGGTACATTAAAATCAATGAAAAAACATGATTGTTTATACGTAGTATTTGTGCCTCCTGTGGGTGAGTGAACATTTATCGAGGACTTTTTTTAAATATATGTATGTTGTTAGCAAAGTATGCCATTTGAGATGACAAATAAAGGTTGACCTGCAGCAAAATATTTTATAATTTTCAGACTACAGGTACATGTAATAGGTTGTGTTGTGTTAAAGGAACACTCTAGATCCCTAAACACCTCAACATCATTGTGCCGGTCATGTTTCTGACATGACACTCACTAAATACACCTTCTCAGCACGTTTGGTAATTCGCAGCTTAGCCACCGTAAGTTGCCCAAAAACCTTTTTTTTATGCCACTGCAACATTTTTTTAAAAACAATATGTTAGGTTTTAACATGAATTGATCTTTAAGTCAAGTCGATAGGAGAACTAAATGGGAAAAATAAATATGAGGAAGTCAAACGGAGGCGTCTAGATGTATTTTCAAAATTTTTGCAGTGACGTAAACGACGGCTTTTGGGCCACTTACGGTCGAGCTGGGAATTATCGAACGCACTGAGAAGGTAGTTAGTGACTGTCATGTCGGAAACATGACCGGCATAATGATTTTGAGCTGTTTAGGAGTTCCTTTAAACATCTGCAGTAGTGGTTGCTTTAGTTGTCTTTAACCTTGTGGCTGTTTTAGTCTGACTACATGCCCAGGTGAGGCAGACATGTCAGGGGGATTGGGCAGGCAGTATTAACCATTTAAGCAGGGCTATATTGTCAATGAATCTGAACACTTCCCAGAGGACCACATTTGCAAAAGCCACCAGATCTTCCGTTTGGTCGTAGCAACTGATGGGTTTTCACAGAGCTAGAAAATTTGTCATGGATATGTTAGAAACTAACCCATCATCCCATATTTTTAATTCAACTAAACAACTGCAATGGATGAGGTATTAGACTAAGATGTGTAGCAAACCATACTGCAGCTTAAAATGTATGTTAAAGTTGTAAAGTGGCACTGCAAAATGCACGGAAACTGGAAATTGCTGGAAACTGAGCTGGAATATGGAACTGGCTAAAGCTAGCTAATTTCAGAAAAACCTGTAGTATACAGTACATTGAAGCAATATGGTCATTAAAATGCACACTATAAAACCACATTGACTTTTTTCTTATAGATGCATGCACAAAAGTTTTGTTCTGCCTGCCAACCAGTCTATAACAGTTTCACCAATTCAAACCAAATCAAGATTGAGTCAGTTGTAGTTGTACAAAATCAAACAGAACGTTTGTTGATAAGTATAAAAGTTTGTAGTTCATGCATGATTATCTACTGTATACAGAGTTTGGAACTATCCAAATAAAGACTAATGTCTCCATGGTAACTGCCAGAGTGTTGGTATTCCCAACTCTGTATGTGAATGTCAGTGCGTCTATTGGCGGCAGCCATGGGCTACACATAAATATCATATCTGTTCATAAAGCACTTATCGAGTACTCACGAGGCTATGACAAACAGATGGCCCTAATTTGATTTGTTTATTACAAATCTTCCTCTGCAGCAGCAAACACTTTCTAAAGTATCAGTCTCTGGCGATGCATGAAAATCTTTTTTGTCTTGACAATTGTGAACATATAGCATTCATAAACAATTTCTCTGCTTATTCCCCGAAGGCATGCAAATGAAGAAACAATTATATCTACACCTCACCTTGACCGTAGATCCAGCAACCAATTAATATTAACACAGCACAAGCTAAAATAGTGCCAAACACCAAAGGCATTAGTGAGGTAACCCAGACACACGCTGTTGACACTGTCTAAATCCTATGGCTCTGCCACTTGTCCCCTCAAGGACCTTTCAAAGTGTTGTGGGGCCACATGAGTCTCTGCAGTAATTTCATAGGCTGATGGGATTTGTAGTTCTCCATGTTTGGAAGCTTGAATGCAGGGCATAGAACTACATTTCCCAAGCCTGACTAGTATTTGGCATAAAACGCCTCAGAAGTGTAGAAGCGTCAGTCAGTCACACCTGCCCAAACACTTCTTGTGACTGGGTCTTCAACCACTGTTTCATGTGTGATTGTTTGTGCCTGAACGAAACACATAGCAGAGAGAACGAGTGAAGGAGGAAGAGTGAGAGTGGGAGAAACAGACAGAAAGATGAAGATATTTCATAAGCTCGGTTTAGTCAGAATACATTAAAGCAGATCGTCTTATTCTGTAACAGCCCTTAAATTACTAGGTTGTCCCGCGAGGACGCCATCTACTGTAACCACTATGTTGTATTTTCACACAGCTTCTTGACAACCCTGTCTGTAGCCATGCTGTTACCATAGCGATCCCACAAGGTCCTGTATGTAATTCTATGGCTGTACGTACCTATGGTTTTCCATGATTTTCAGCTTTCCTTGTAACCAGTGGAATAAAGCTCACACTCCAGTTGACTGATAGAAATAGAACTCTCTCACTGAGGCGTCCGAGTTATCTACATCCAGCCCACACTCTTGCTCTATTGATTCCCTGTAACTGGTGCTCTCTGTGATCAGACAAATGGAAGATTGTGGTACTGAACGTGTGAACCCTCATAAACAAATGCTGATAGACAGATGCCTGCATGTGCACACCTAAATTTGTGCACACATGCACACACCTAGGTAGGAGCTTGCGATGCACCAATCAAAACAATGCTTTCCTACGGGATGCATAGCCTTCCAGTTCGAGTGAGGACTTTAATGAATGCGGCCTTAATGATAACAAAGCTCACGTAACTGAAAGAAAGATGCACATTAAAACAGCTTGTTGAGGTGCGGCTGCTTTAACGCAGAGACGCTGCATATTTATATCAGGATTGCTATAAATAAGCACGAGAAGAACACACAGAGATGTAGATTTCTATTTCACTTTCCCTTTGTAGCCTGATTAACATCTGCTATGAGACAACTCACGAAAGTGACAGCAGGTACGACTTAGTAGACTCAATAAGACAATCATGAAAAATGCAACCAAACTGCAATTTAATTAAGTAAAAGAGCTCAATTAATAGGCGTATACATTGGTGGAATAAAGATGAAATGATAAGAGATGCCAGAAGAGATTCTGGCTGTTATATCCTAGAAAAGAGCCTAGATATTCTTAGGAGAAATATTACTCTTCTTACTAAAAGGAATAATAAATGCTGCATTCAGTCCAATTGGCTGAAAATGTTCTTGTTTTTAAGCAGTATGTTCAAAGTGTAGACTACTTAGAGGCTCTGGTACTGAGAACATAATATGCATCAGTAAAATATGCACCATAGTATACTGCCTGTGTAAAGATACAGTTTTGTGTTGTGGTCTAGTGTCCAGACTGTGAAATACAAATGCCCCCCTGGCAAAGGGGGTTCCAGCCCCGTCTTGGTTGCTGCCATTCCTCTTGTTTACCCCTGTAACGATGTCCCTGGTGTGCCTGTAGTTTGTATATGTACGGTGTCTTAATAATGTTTAGTTCATTCATAGTTCCCCAGTATTTCCCAGTCTAGTGTATGCTATTTCATGTTCCTGTGTTTTATTTAGGTATATCCACTCCAGTGTTTTGGTTTCTCCGATCTATGTTAATACATGTCCTTTTATGGTCCTTCCTGTTTTAGTTGAGTATCGTTCTGTGTTCACACCTGGTTTATGTTTGTCACACCCTCCCCAGCAGATGGCAGGCGTGGACATGAACTGAGTTTATGGACGCCTTATAATAGTAGTTATGTATTTTGGGTGATTTCTGTTAAACATGTGTAAATGTTGCTTTAATGTATGTGACAACCTCTCTCTGATTTGGGCATCTGCAAAGATAGAGCTTAGGTTAGGGTAAGCTTGTATATTGTAGATCTGTCTGATTCATGATTATGTACAGCCGTGTTCCATTGGTTAGGTTAGCATTCAGTATATAGGCAGCCCAGAACAGAGAGAGGTTGTCGTTCATTTATTTCTGTTACCGGTACGTCGTTTTATTCTTTGCCATCCTGTCCAGGAGCCACGCATATACTGTGAGAAGTGAGTCCTGCTATGTGTAGTCTCTATGTACCGTTCTATATTCAGCTAGCAGCGTTCCGTGCCGCTGTCAAGAGCATGTAGGCTAAATAACCATATATGTTAGTCTATCTCGCAAGCCGCATACCCTGCAGATTTTGTGTGTGTGCCCTGGATGGGTGATTCTAATTATTAAAAAGGACAACTACCAACAACAGCAACTGCCTTCGGTTTCCCTCTCTTTACACCACACCATTAAAACGTGACAATGTTACTCATTAGTTCCCTATTTAATTCCCTATATTCTTCCCCACATTGTCGTACATTGTTTCCTGTCTGTGTTTTCGGTCGCATGTTTCAAAATCCAGTTCTCACCAAGTATTCCGTGAGTCACTCGTTTCTCAAAACAGATACTGCTGTTCCATTCGTTTCGTCGGTTTTCAAGTTCCCAGTTACAAGTAAAGTTATTTACGCATCTGCCTCTTTATTACTATTATAACGCATCGTGACAACCCCCTGAATCCTGTCTTGCTAGCCTCTGCTTCCTACTGTTCTGTTAATCAAATAAATAATATAAACACCCCCAATAAATGTTTTTTTTTAAAGGATAGGCTAACACTTGTATACCTACTAAAGCACTGTGGTGCAGGAGCCTTAAAAATGTCAAGTTTTTGATAGAGTTTGAACGAGCTAATCAAGAGAAAGAACACTGTGTTCAGACAATTATGTTACAGACTTCTCCTCACTTCACTGCCTTCTGTCAGACCTCAGAGAGAAGCGGGCGCCTCGACCAGCACAAAAACAAACAATGATTCCCTGTGCAGTATATCCATCACTCCCATTCGTTCCCTGCAGACACAGCTAGACATATTTCAGTGTGGTCAGGCCAGTCTATACTGTCATTTTTTTTTCGAAACGGAGAGCAGAAAGTGTCTTTGGGATCTGAAGAGCTCTATAAAGAAATTAAATATATTTTTATGATTATTGGTAGTGTTGTTAGGCTTCACTCTGATGGGAAGTACCAACTGTCAATGTCTCTGAAAAAAAGATTACTCTGGCTGTGTAATGGGACAGAGAATTTGGGAAAATAACTGAATGAGTGGGTTGTGAGGACCTAATAATGATGGTCGTAATGAGATGAAAGCCCTGTTGATGTTAACAAACTGGAGGAGGATTCTGTTTGTTACAGTATTTCCCAATCATATACATGTAAGTCACATCTCTACAGATGTTCTTCTGTCTTTCGTAATTAGGAACTTCAGACAGGTATCAAACACTTAGCGGTGATACAGCACAAAGCATCTTGCTTGAGTGCATCCCAAATGTATCAAACCTAAGTGCTACCTCAGTGGTTTCAAAGGAATACAAATTCACAAATGACATAATGTACAGGCTTTTGAAGACAGCATCGTTAATCCCATAACGAGCATGTTCCTAAAATCAGAATATTACCCCATCATTTGACAAGTTTTCTGAAACTGGGCAATTACAGTATCATCTTCATGCATCCTTGGAAGGCCAAATATTAGCCTAGTTACACTCTTGTTTTTATATTCTACATCTTCTCGTTCCGCTGTTGGCCATACACTACCACTTAACATCCTAGTGCGACACAGAGCAACATCCCAAGAGTCTAAATATGCAGTTATGGGTAAATAAACAGAGGGGAGTGGTGGATCGATGGGTCGATGGAGATGGGACGTATGATTGAATCATCTCATTTCCATCCCTTCATTTATCCCTACATCCCTTAATTCTCTTGAGAGCTCAACACTGAACATGTAGAAGACAGGTCTCACGTTGGTTGAGTTTCAGCTGCGTTCTGCTCTCTGACCAATGGACAACATCCATCCCATCTGATGGAATGGAACTGACAGTGAAGGAAATGTGTGGATTCTATTGCGGTCATGGATGGTGTAACATTTTTGCACTTCGTGCTCACACATACACATAAAGCGTTTTCCCTACATTCCTCTTCTGTGCCACCTGCAGCGCCATTCAGAATGACATCCCTGGTCACAGTGTCGTGCACAGACATTTTGGGGGGGGGGAGGGGCTCAAGTTAAAAAAAGAGCACCTTACACCCCCCCACATGCATGAATGTTACAAGCCCAACCTTTTTTCATATTATTAGTATTATATGATTTAATAACATCAGAACAGAGCCTGCAGTCCTCGTCTACCAATACCAGATTTATTTGACACTGTGCTCCCTGTAACTAATTTAACACCTATGCCAATCTATTTCATATAACTCTATACTGGACATAAATAGAAAATCACCAATTTCAAAGTAGTTCCTGAGTTACAGTTTCTATAAAGGACTTAGTCAATTGACTGAACTAAATTTAAAGCATCATGCAAAACTGTCACTGGTGTTGCAGAGCAGTTTATACATGGAAATCAGTTAAATTAATGTCCTGAACAACAATATAAATGCTATATTTACAGTGTAGGTCCCCTATTTCATGGTGTATCATCATGAGAAATCCAACGATTAGGGCTTAATTTATTATGCGAGTCCTATGCGTCCTGTGCGTCATCGCAAGCACATATTGCTCTTTGTTTATTTCTCCTTCTTATTCTCACTTTGTTTTTTGGCATCTTATCAGCACCCACAGTTTTCACAATGAAAATGTGACACGTAGAACAAGTTAGCAATCACATTGCAGTTTCTCCTTACTTGAACTGCAAAATAGGATGAGTCATTGAAATTGTTGCATTTTGTGTCTATATGTTTGTTTTGTATAAATGTCGGTATCAAATAAAAAAGAGTAACATACATAGTAACATAACATGGTCCATTATTATACTATAAATTAATTAACTAATGTTTCAAATAACAATATAGTCTGAGCCACAGAAGTGGTTTTGACCAGTCTTTCCTCAATTTTCCTTACTTCTCTACCCTGGGTCATTCTCCTATATTCTAACTGCTACGGTGCTTTTACTCCGCCCTTCTCCCTCTTCCTCACTACCTGCCTCTCTGACTAGATTGCAGCACTTTCTGCAGAGCAGTCTAGATAAACGAAGGGATTGTCAACGCACACTAAACAATAGTTTGTAGCATAAGGAATTATCTGATTCTGGAGAAGACAGTGTGTAACTTGCACTTCTATAGTTAGTCACATTCACCACAAAACATGTTTTGATTTGTAAACACAAATGTCAAGAGGAGGTTATGCAGCTGAGGGGCACTCACATGTCACCGAGCCAAAGATTATTTTGCCACTGCTAATCCAACACAAAAGCATTTAGTCAGATCATGAACGGGATGATTACTTCCGCAAATTATTTTACATGCGCTTGATATGCACATAAGTAGTCACTGGACAGCAACGTGGCAAGGTGGATAATTCAACTTATCTTTCCCAAATCCCAGGCAGCCAATTTAAGCTGCCTCATTGTGGAGGTCCTGGGAAAGTCAGAGAACCTATAGTCAGGCTCGAACCAACATAATACATTAAATTTTAGCTAAATTTGCAGATAGTTGAACTGGATCATAGGCCATATAACCTTTTAACTTGTGTCAAATCATGTTTTTTTGGCTAAATATTATAGTATTATTATTTTTTTAAAGTAACACCAGCCAAAGGGGCACTTAAGTCTGAGGGGGGAAAAGGCAGGGGCTCAAGATACCGATGAGGTCTATCTGTGCACCACTTGTTGAGTCTGAGGGGAAAAGGCAGGGGCTCAAGACACCGATGAGGTCTATCTGTGCACGTGCACATCCCTGGATTTGTAAAACATTTTTCTGCATATCCTGCATTCTGTCAGGCAGAGAAACAACAACAGGGCATCAACAAACTACAGTACGTAGGCAGCGAAGAACAGAGGTGGAACTGCAGAGGCGTGGTGGCTGCTACAGTTGCAATATGGTACACTAGCTGCTTTACCTCAGACCCCAAAAAGCCAAATTCTGTATTGTTTGGACAGTGTTGGATGGTGTATAATTGGACCTCGTGAGTCTTGTCTTATTACATGGTAAATGGAAAAGTAGTACCTTTGAAAATGCCTCTCAGATGTGTTTTATTTCAGAATGTGACATTTTTACTGGTTTTACGATGGTATCTCAAATGATGTGGATTGTTGTGCTTACTCCTTACATCCCTCCAGCAAGCATATGGTCAGTTTTGAATGTCTCATTTTAATTACTTCCTAATGAGGAATTTGTAACTAATTGGAACTGGCCACACTCCCACAGGAAGCAGATTTGAGTGAAATTGAAATTGAGAGGCATTGAATTGAAGAACAATACATTTGTACGACAACTCCTTGTCAAAATAGTTATTTCCAGGTAAACTGTTATTCTGTGCAGTCCAGGTTATGTAAGTGCAAATATTTATGATTCTTACAACTAACCATAAATGCTTTTGACAAATATCTCTAATTTGTATTTGACAAAATATTTTTTTCTATACTAACATCAATTAATGTTTCTGAATATTGTAACATATATGGAAAGCATATGCAAAGTGGAGGTGCATAAACATCAAACTGTATAATAGAGGCAAACTGCTATACCGTGTATAGACTTGGTACAAATCTCTGCAGATATTGAAAGATTAAACAGCCTGCAATAACCTCCTTCGAATGCACATCTGGCTTTTGCTAAACAGCAAAGAAAAAACAATCACCAGCAATCTCAAAACCTGAATGCAGGTTCCTGACACAGTAACGTCATTGATTGAATTATGCAGTAAAGCTCTAGGACAATGGTGTTGGGATGTGAATGGTTAGGGTATGGAACTGTATGGGGTTCTGGGATAAAGAATAAAGGCTATCTAAATCATCTGCCCCATTATAAAAGCATGCAACAAAATAATTTCCATCATATAATTCTACTTACAAATAGCTTGTAAATAGCAGCAGTCAGTAGTTTCTGATTTGTTCTGGCACAGGTAACCACACACGCACACACACACACATCACCTGTGGTTTGCATTGCAAAGCAGAAAGACTACCCTGGAGATTGTAATTAATTAAATAAATTCAAGAGAACAGAAAAAGAAATGTTATAAGATTTGCCGTGCAAACAATAAAGCTACTATCCATCCGCATTTATCATGATATATTATGTGGTTTTGCTATACTGTATTTTAGAGCCGCATGCATCATTCACACTTGTGATGTAAGCAGTAGCAGGGAGCACACTGCAGACGTAAAGAATAGAGAAAGAGAAAACCCCATGAACAGGATGTTGAGAAAAAAATGATTGACAAGTGGATTGGTCAGTCAAAGCCAATTCAAAGTACTCCATCTGCAACATTGCGTGTTTTGACATTCCGTCATAAATCATCTTCGTAAATCACGCACAGGCCTGTCATGTGCCAATACACGCCTACTAAAAGATTGATATCAAACATAGGATTTGTGTCACACACATTATATTTTTTATTTTTTGCAAATTATATAATCGCGTAGCAATAGAATATATATTCGATAGGAATGTATCGAACTGCTTAATATGTTCTCCATAGATAGCCTAATTATCAAAACGGGATAATTATACTGCGTTTTGCGCCACTCGCATGCAGCACGACACTCATTTGAGAGCTGCAGGTTTTTTATTAAACTCTTCTCCGGTTCTTAGACATGCAGCATCTTCATGCGGTTATATTTGCGGTACCTTTGGCCAGCATCACTTCCAAAAGAGCCCATCGTCCGTATCGGCATTGACGGGTTCACCCAAGTCGGCTCCTCCGGGTTTTTCGTCGCCTCGGTCTTGACGTCTGGGTCTATTTCCGAGGGAGACGGTGTGAGTTTTGCGCCTGCCATCCTCCAACCGCTACTAAGTTACCTCCCGCGAACAATGACCAATTTTACCTCTCTCATCAGTAGAAGTTTATGGAATCGGCAACGGCTGCGCTTAACCAACGCATACTGAATACACTTCTGCTGCAATATAGGCTACAGTTTATCAGACTTAAATTCTTTACTTTCTGCAAGACAAAATCACGTGAGACTGCCGGGGGCTTAGTGATCGCCAGGGGCGTGTCTAGAACATTTTGAACAGGGTGGCCAGGCAGGGGCACAGCTTCAGAGCAGGGTGGCCATCATCCACGTATCGAGACTCAAGTTTACATTTTATTATCTACCCGTTCTGTTGTAGGTAATGAAACACATTTATATCTCAATAAACTAAGCATTTTTCTATTAATGTTTTCCACCTGTGTGAAGTTATT